>CP135533.1:8183202-8265370 GCA_032402905.1 Khaya senegalensis | reverse complement strand
CACAGGTCATTTAGAAAATCAAAATAAAATAAAAACAATCTTAGTTCTTCGAGAACTCCTTGAAACTAAGTTTTCTAGCAGGATTCTTATCCTATATCCCTATCCCTATCACTATCAAAGAAAGGATAAAGAAGATAGTGATGAATGAAATTCTGGACAAGGTAAAGTAACAAAGTCTCATTAAAATACAAACAAATGAATACCATTAAGATAAACAAATCAGTCACTAACCCTAAAAATAAGAAAGTATGAATTTTTCTTTTTTAACTCAAGAAATTCTAAATCTTTTAAAACTAATATTTCGATGAGTCAACCGACGAGTGTACGATGGAACAGTGGATGTTTCATGAACAAAATTCTCAGACTTCATGATCATGAAAAAAAAGCCAGATTTCATATCCGTAACAAGTTTAGAAACCCGAACCGCATGCGTTCAATGACGGAACAAGCGCAATGACGGGTTGTTATTGCTTGCTCGTGGTTCGGGTTTCTTAGCATGTTACATATAAAAAATCCGGGAGTTCTGTCCGCGAAATGTCCGCTGTCCGTCGCACACTCGCCGCCAACTTGTCGAAATATTACTTTTATGAGATTTAAGATTTTTTCAAGTTGGAAGAAGATGAAACTTGTGAAATGATGAAGTGATTTTCAAGTTTGTCATTTTGGGTTTGTATATTTTAGTACAAACAATTACGTGGAGATAAAATAATTTAAAAAAATAATAAAAATAATTATTTTAATAATATTAAATTGAAAATCATAATTTATAAAAATAGAGTTTAAAATAACATCAAAAGAAGAATTTTTTTTCTTTTTATTTTCTTTATTTATTTGCTAATGTTAATAAAAATTACTATTATCTTCCTAATTATGACCTAATATTTTGGCATTCCTTTATTTTTTTTCAAACTACCAAAGACTCAATGTGCTATGATACCTTTTAAATACCAAAAACTCGATGTGCTATGATACTTTTTAAATTTAGTTTTTAGTGTGTTTATAGTACCAACCTTAGATTGATATCATGTGTTATAATACAATTAAATAAAATATTTATAAAAATCTTTTATTTCCCTAATTTTAAGAATATTTTATTTTATTTTTTCTAACTCCCATTTTTTTTTCTTTTTTCTTGCCTCTAATTTTCCCTGCCCCTTTGATTAACTCACCACTGCAAATACCAACTTACCCCCACAGATCCAACTCGCTGTAACACGCCCACCAACTCCTCCGAATTCAGTTCCAATATATCTGCCCTTTTATTACTCCAACCCAGTCATCGCCTTTAACTTGACTTTTGATTGAATTCCATTAAATCGGCTCAACCTTACTAAATTTGCCCTCCATTTGCTATAACCATTGGACCCGAATCCTCAAATCAACTCAAACCCACTTCGAGAAGCCGCTCAAAATTCAATCATGAACAATGAATCCAAAATATGATATTTTCTTTAACTAGGTAACACATACTATTTATTTTTAAAATATATCAAAATTAATTAACATGAGGGATAAACAATTTTCTAATATTTTAATACGAATTATTTAACTTATATTCTTTATGGTCTATGAAATTATTTTTGTAAATTATGTAGGCATAAAACATGGTAATTTTGTTGGTCTTTAAATTGATTAAATCATGTGACATGTCTTGTCCCTTTGATGAATTTTCTCATAAAATTGAATTTAAAAATAAAAAGAGTGTTGGAATATTAAACTCTAAATTGAAGAAGGGAAAATTTCCTTCCATTATTTTTATCATTAGCAATACTAATTTTAACTTTTTTATTATATTGTTATAAATTCATTTTATTCACTAATTAATTTAATTCAACAGAATATATAATATATAACAATTTTATATGAAACTTTATTTAAAATTGTGATGGTTTTTTCGTGTTTTTTAAAATAAAAGTAAAAAAGTATTTGATAATACTTCCTTTTTAATTAAAAATCTAAGTTAGCATCTAATACCTATTATTACTTAAAAATTACCACACTTTATTATTTGATAAAATTTTGATTAAATAGTCTCACATACATGCAATAAATTATATATCAAATACTACTAGCTATAAACTATATGTCATAGGTACATTGACCCACACCCACACATTTCAGTAATGTTAAATTAATTTTAACAAAATTATGAATAACATATTATAACAAGAGTCTAATTAATAAAAAAAAAGTGGGAGAAGTATCAAACCCATCTCATCTATTAAAAATTGGAGAATGAATTCTCATTACCTAAATTCTTAGCCACAACATAATTTTGCGGCTAAGATCTTGTTTAATTAATAAGTAAAATTATTGAGAAATACTTTATAACTTTTCTAAGAATTTAAAATATTTTTTAATAATTTATTTTTCACACTCTTTTTAACACTTCTTCTAAAAAGGAAATAAAATACTTATTGTGCTCTTAAAATATTTCAAGTATAATTTTAATTAACATATGTTATGTGTTAATTTAAAGATTATCCCTAATGTTAATTAATTTTAATATACTTTTAGCATAAATATTCAAATATATAAATAGAGGGGTAGGATTAGATTGGAGACATATTAAAAGTAAAGGATTAGATGGAGTTAATGATATAAAATTTTTATCATAATTAGTTAATGCATTTTCTCTCTTCTCTTTGCAAAAATTATTTCTCCCTCCTTAATTTTTTCTCTTTTCTCGTTATTATCTCCTCTATAAAGTTAGTATGAAAAAAAAAAAACCTAGAGAAAAGGAATAAAAAAAGATAAAAGATAAAAAAAAAAATAGAGGAAAGTAAAGAAAAAGAAAGTGTTAGAAAGAAAGAAGAGAGAGAAAAAAAATGGGTAAATAATTAAGAATTTTATGTTGATGGCAATTTTTTGCCAGGTGACAACATGCAAATTTCTTTGATCTTGTGGGATATCTTCTTAATTTAAAGTTCTCTTTCAATTACACTTTTTTTTTGGCTTATTATAAAACAAACACCGGTGAAGGTGGTGTCTCATAAGAACACCTTTTTCGATATTTAAGTCAATAAATGTGTATATTAATTAAATATTTTTAATATGTAATATAAAAAATAAAGAGAAATTATAGGATTAGAATTTCAGTAAATATTAATCTCTTACCTTCATAGCCTCCTCACATAGATCTCTCCTTTTCTTTCTTTTTCTTTTCCTTTTCAAAGTAAGAGTCTTAAGCAGCTATAAATACTGGTGACTCCTTACAACTCCCCACAACTATTAACTCCCTCAATCATTAGTAAAAGCTAAATACTACAATCTCCAATAAAAACTATGTATTATAACAGTCCTTCAATTTTTAATAGTAACAAAAATTAGTAATAGAATCTAAAAAAAATAGTTCTTAAGATTTTTACTTTACCATTAAACCTCTTAACCTTTAGAAATTATATTTAACCTTGAAAAATAATTGAATTTTATAAGTATTGTAGAGTTTTGAGCCTATATATAGGCCTTTGAGGATTTTTTAATATATGTAGACTTTTAACTCTCTTAATGAGTCTCTAAGCAAATTTTAATTCAATTTAGTGAACTTATGGATTCTCAAACTTTCATAGGATATTAACTTAAATTGAAAAATTTGTAAATCTACTTGCAAACTTGTACATCTTTGAGAATTCTCAAACCTATATAGATTTTATAGAATTTTTAATCTTATATGGATATCTTGGAATTAGGTTATTCAATAAAGTTGTAATTATAAATTCTACACAGAAACAAATAAAAGACAAAACTACTAATTTTTTTTATTAAAATACATAATATTTATAATCAATAGTCTCTTTGGAGAGATAACAACAAATTTCTCTTCAATGACAAGTATCATTTAAAATAGAACTTGTGATTTAATATTTATTTAGGAGCATAACTGTAAAATACTTATCACTGGCATATAGAGGATAAACCTATAACTTTTTAAACAATGTGTACAGAATGAATCATAATTTATTATTGCTAGTGGTGTACCTGTAATATATTGCTGTGACAACTGCTTTTTTGACCAGGGGCGATACTTTGGTCAGCAATGGTATGTGTAGGGACAAGTAGGATTTCAATCCATTTTTCTCCTTTTTTTTTTTTTTTTTTGATATATAGCAACTTGGAAGTAGAACAAAGTTGAACAGCTCCCAAAATTTGCAACAATAAACGTTGCATGCCACATCTTCATCCGAGCACCTAACATGCTATTGGGATGTGGAGCCACAGGCAGATGGTCTTTGTCGCAAGCTTTCATCCACTCTTGTTGACCTGTCTCAAATTTTACCAACTTTTTGGAAACTCTTCGTTCTTGCTCTTTTTTTCTTGCGAATTTCTTTTGCGATACAATGACTTTTTGTTATATTTCCCACAGACAATGCCAGTTGTTGATGGCGATTTTTCTCCTTGTGCCAACACATAAATTTTTTTGATCTCATGTGATGTCTTCTTGATTTAAAAGTTCTCTTTCAATAAGTTTGTTTATCTTTGACTTATTGTAAAACAAACAATGATAAAGATAGGTACCATAAGTACCCTCATCAAATATTTAACTCAGTAAGAATTGTAGATTAATTAAACACTTTTAATATGTAAATAAAAAAATTTATATAATCAAAATTTTAGTAAATTTTAATCTATTATCTTGGTAACCTAATTACATTGATCTCTCAATTTCTTTCTTCTTCTTTTTTATTTTTTTTAAAGTAATGTTCTAAGTAGTTATAAATACTAGTGACCCTTCACAAATAGCTCCCCACCACTATTTACTCTCTTAATCATGGCAAAAACTAATTCCCATAATTTTTAATAAAAATCATGTACTACATTTTGCTGCATTAAAAAACCTGAAAAATATTGTAAAAATAGGGCTTGGTATAATGTCAAAGAAGGCCAAAATATATTTATATGTAAAATTTCAAATACAGTACAGTATATACACATCAAAATATCATCATTTATGCAGATATATTAAGTTATATAAACAAAAAAGTAATGAATTAAATTATAGGTTCTTAATTAGGAGAGAGAAAAGAGAATATAAGAAATATATAAAAGAAGAGGTTCAAAGATTTCTTAACTTTACATAATTTTTTATATTTTTTTATTGCTAAATTAAAAGTTTGTTAATAGTTAGGATTAGATAAAATTATTGATTTCAGTTATTAATGATGAGGAATTTATAAATGTGGACAAAATCAAACTTTACAAAATTAAACCAATGAATTTGGATCGATTTAAAAATATATTAGTTATGATTTGTAAAAATTAAACCAACACTTGTTAATTCTTAGTTTGCATTTGGTCCAAACTGCAAAAATTGGACCGAATCAATATATTTTAAAAAATTTTAAATTTTACTTATTTAAATTTTTGTAAATATAATTTCTCTTTTTTTTTAAACAATCATTATATATATATATTCTTTATTGTATATTTAATAATTTTATGATTGCTGACAATGAGATTAATATTGTAATTAAAAGGATTGTTCATGTAAATAACTTAAATTTTATCTTTTTTAAGTCTTTTGATTTTTTCTCTTATCTTCTTCAAGTTTTGACTCTAATTGATTAATTCATGAGATATCAAATAAAGATAAAGAGTCATTTTTAAAATTTTGTCTCATTTTATTAAAAAAGACTAAATTAATAAATTGAAATGGTTCAAACTAACAATTGTTAATTTAAATAAATTCGATTTATCTTTTATTATCGATTTGAATCAATATTATTTAAATTAGTACAAATAATTTTATAACAATTTGGATTTGGACCAAAACCTATCCAAACCTAATTTATGGACACTGAATAATTAATGCATTTTCTCCCTCCTCTCTTTGTAACATTTTCTTCTTCCATACTTTTGCCCGATTGTTTCTTCCTATACACTATCTTTCTCTTCTCCGCATTAAGCACTTCTTATTATTTTCGCTTACCCCACAGTCTCCTCTTTTCATTAACTGAAGAAAATATTAAAATCGATGGATGATTTCTCTCTAATATAATAAACGAACTAGAATGAACTGAATTATATGATGAGATTGATATTGTTAAATCATTTTCAATAATTTATTAAATATTTTAAAAAAATTAATGTGCTTATTTTGTTTCTCATATTCCTTGTAATTGCCCATAAAATATGATGGCCTAAAAATTTTGATTGATTTCTTCAATATTTAAATAGATAGAGTTTTAATTGACTTTTTAATTTTTTTACAAAGAAAAAAAGAGAGAGAAAGAGGAAGATGAAATAATGCCCAGAATCAGAGGTAAGAGGAAATAGAAGATGTAAAATGAACCAATGAATTATGGGCATGATCATTAACCCCCTAAGATTATATAATCTTTTAAATTAATTTTTAGCCCTTAGATTAACAATGTATCAAGAATGAGGATTGAATAAATTTAATGCTGAAAATTCTTTGTAGTTATTACATAAGATCAATAAGACCTTTTTTTTTCAGTGTCCACATTTTTTATATCTCCTCCTTAGTCAAGAAAAAAAAAAGATATTAATGACTTTATTTAATAATTACAAAAAAAAAATTAGCATTTATTTGAATCAATCTTCAATTTTGGTAGGTGTTAATCTAAAAGTCAAAAATTAATACAAAAAAAAAAAATATGTAATTTTAGAGGATTGCTAACTCTGTCTGAAATCTTAATTTGTTGAGATGCTTTATTGAATCAGGAAACGGCCGAATCTAAGGCCTAGTGTCAGAAGTGTTTAATGCAGAACAAAAATAAATGAGCAATGGGTTCATAGATCTTATCAGAATCAGCCCTGACCGTGTGTTTTTTTTTTTTTTTTTTTTAAATGCACTTGCAACCACCTATCTGTAACTGGATTTGCTAGCCTTTCTAAACCATATCGCCCAAATACTGCACAATTCAGTCACGTTATGGGCTGACCTTTTTCGATCTTGGGCTGAATATATGCCATTGGGGTGATATTGGAAGCTAACTTTTTATGTGTGTATTTTTTTTTCTAATTTTTAATAAAATATTTATAAAAAAAAATAAATTTAACCCTTCTTTGATCTTGTACCATTTTACAACCTGATATTAGCAGTGTTTAAACGTCAAAACTTCTTATACCACTAAGAGATTTTAACAATTAAAGAAAAATAAATTAATTAAAATTTCCTTATGAGGTGTGATTTAGAAAATTTTCAAAAAATATTATTTTCTTTATAATTAGTTATTTAAAGAAGAACAACTGAATTTTGTTTAGGAGTCTAGTAAATGGGTTGTTAATAGTAGCACTACCTTGAACATCAACTATTGGTCAACATTTTTATATGCTTACTATCCTAATGTTGTTATTTAGATATATTATCCAAAAGAACTCAAATAATAACTTGTATTAAGAGAAGATTAGTCTTTTAGATTGCACCAATGAGTTGAATTTAATATATTTTAGTGTACATTTCATTAGACATTTATCTTTATCATTGCGTTACTTATTCATATTATGAATTTGTTTTGTTTTTTTTTTGACAAACATTTATGAACAGCATCTTTGTTTTTAAGCCTTGCTCTTTTCCTATAAAGTTAATAGAACTCTAATTGCAAGAGTTTGTGCTTTGACTATCTTGCTTTTTTCTCTTTTTTATTTGTATCTTTGCACGAAGATACATTAATTTATCATGCTAACTCAAGGGTGTAATGAAATAGAGAGATTATAACTTTTAATCTGATTAAACTAGTTATAACATAAATTATTAGATATAACCTAAAAGAATAATTTAAATTAGAGGTGATATGATTTTGAAGTTATAACTTAGGTGAGTGAATGATAAAATTCTTCAATGTATATAGAATTAAAAAAGGTTAGTGAATGTTAGGACAATTTACACATCTTACTTACCTTTTTTTTTTTTAATAATAAAGTTAGGCCATATTCTTTTGACATTTAGTTGAAAAAAATAATAATAAACTTAAAGAAAGAAGGCAGGATTTTCTGTTCTTGCTTTCCCCAATAGTTGACATGCAGTTCCTTTTGGTATGAACTCATTTGCACCGAAAGCTTTTTAATTTTGAATAATAAAATTATTGTGTTTCCACTTTTAATTGAAGTGTGGTCTACATCTATAATGCAGCCGGCCTTCAATCACCTTTCTTCTTCACATTGTGAGTCATCATGTTTCAACTCTGTCTTATACTTTAGAAGGAGCCCGACCTATCAGGATCAATGAAACAACAAAGCAAATATTACAAAATATTTGTTTATTCGCTCTTTAATGAAATAAAAGATATTACATGACACTATATATCACAAAAAATTCAAGCCGTTTGTAAGAGTGAATAGAATAGAATAAAATTTGATAAGATAATTCATGAATTAAATGATTGATTTTTTATTTTAAAACAAAAAGTTGAAGCATAATATAGAATATCTTAGATTAATTTGTTGTGTTGATCAATCATTTCTTATACCATAATGTATTACGAGTTTAATACTATCGATTTAATTTGATTAATTCTTTTATATCTTACCATTTTGTTGATACTAATACAACATTACAAAATGATTTTAGTGAGCAAATTAAAAATTGTAAATCATACATTATCTTATTAATTTTGGTATTATCACATGAAAATTTTATTTTTCTTGTCACTACCAACCTTAAAAAAATGTGTCAGTCAATACTGTGCTACAAATTTAGTAATTTATGTTTAGATAAATTTATCAGAGTTATTTTATTACGCTTTTTATTAATTACTATCAACTTTGTATTTGTCAATTCTATGTTTGTCAATATTGTGCTACAAACCTAGTGCTTTATGTTTAAAGCTATTGTTCATTCTTATTTTATCATATCTCATTGTATTAATGTTCAACATATATTTTGTTTATTAATATTTATGCGAAGAACCTGGTACTATGTTTCAATCAACCACTCACTCTAATTATCTTTTCACATTGTGTTATTTTGATGTTTAACGTAAGACATATCTATTACTATTGTGCTATAAACCTAGTACCTAGTACACTTCATTTGAATTAATTGATTACTCCTATGTTATCATGCATATTGTATTACCATTAAACTTGGTTTATATTATATGGTAAATCAAATATTCTTCATTTAAATTTATCAATTTATATAGTACTGTAAAGATATATAATTTAATCTGTTTTTATTAGTACAGTACAACGAATTCAATTTTTTTTATTAATTATTATTTTTTATTTATATCATATTATATTGGTATTCCAAATATAACACTTAATATTTTTATTAATATGACCTAATTTACAACAAATGTGATCTTTCCAAGAAAACCAATCTTTCAAGCAACTTTACAACTACTAGAAACATAAATATACAACAATGTTTGAAAAATAAAAATGTGGTATGAATCATATACCAAATAACATCACAAATGAACTTGGCTTGAACTTTCCCAGCTAATTAGGGGCAACATGACCTCGAGGAAAGGTAGCTAGTGACCATGACCAACTGGAACATGTGCTGCACATTCTTTGTACTATCATATTTTAATAAATTAAAATTAAAATCAAAAGATGGAATCATCATTATGCTCACTAAGGTCACATCAAGATAATAATTTTCAATCTAAGTATCAACATTTTGCAACTTTTTATAATTCAAAGAAGCTTTTCAGAAGCATGAACATAGAGAAAAAAAAGGAAAGTAAAAAAAAAATAAAGTAGAAGCACTTGTACGAAGGCTATAATTTTATTTTTCATGTGGGTATCAAACATGATTATAACTTTTGATAGTTCAGTTAGTCTGTTCTGAAACCATGAACGAAAAAGGTTGAAGCACTTTGTAATTTTAATAAGCAAAGCAAACACTAGTTGTCTGCTTTTGATTGAGATTGGCGAAGCACTTGTAGAAAAGCATTTTTCATTATTCTGTCATAAATAATACGATTTAATTTTCAGGTTGTGTTTACCTGTCTCTATGGTATATAATAATATGTAATTATCATTAATTTTGGCGTAAATTGAGCAGGCTTCATCTGAAAATGCGGCTTTTTGTGGGCTGAAATGATGTATCATCATGTGTGATGACATGTAAGAACATATAATTGTTTTATTTATTTGTCGGAGTTCCCAGTCAAATTTTGCCCACTTTCGAGAATGAGAGCATGCATGACATCAATTACAAGATTAAAAAATATATATTTTTAATACATTAATTCAAGTGAAGTTGCAAATATAAGAGGTTGGTCTTGTTTTAACTATAAGCTTTGTCATTAATTTGCTTAATTTTAGTAAATTCAACCATTAATTTTAATACTATGATTTAATTTTATGCTTCGATGCATGAATTATTTGTAAATTATATTATTATTCATTTCTTAAATTCAACTATAATTTTAATTATACTGTGATTAAAATAAATATATAAATAAGTCATAGAAGGTTCTAAAAGAAAGATTTTGGTTACACCCTTTAAGGGTTTGGTTTAAATATTCCAAGTTTAGTCAAATGAATCCTAAAATCTCTACCCCTTTGTCTATTTATTTGAAATTATCAAGTTCTCTGTAGTTCAATTAAATAACCTAAAATTTTGGATTTATTATTTATTTATTTTCTTAATAGTCCTAAAACGTGGAGTATGTGTTTTGTGTTTCCTTAAAACAAAGACTCCCTCAATTCACTTCCGTTTCCCAAAAGAAGACTCTTATTTTCATGCGATGAATCATGAAATGAAGCTATCGCATTATTCCCGTTGTATTTTCTGCAAATTTTGCTTGCGGTATAGCAATAAACAAACAAAATTCTTCTGTTAAAAGATCCTTTGCCAGCACACAAATGCTTCACTAGGCATTCAAAGCTTGTAAGTGCTTAACAATTTAATAAGCAGTACCAAACACGGCCTTACAAGAGGTCTAATCGTAGGCGAACAACTTTCCGACATGAGCTATTGTGTAGCCTTTCAAGCATTTGTCATAATTCAAAAAGCACTGCGCAAGTTGGCGACAGATGAGGCAAGTAGCAGGCAAACCCTGGAAGCGTAAAACTTAGGCATAGACCCTGTCAACGTTCCAATTTTCACCATTAATTATTTTAACTTACTGGTTAAACAACCCTTTTAACGGAAATCCTGAAACACAATTCACTGTTTGGTTTCTCACGTTTTATTCGTCCACAGAAAGCACTCTCAATTGACTTTCTTGCATTGAGATTCTTTCCATTTTCATTTTTGTTTTTATTTCTCACAGATAGTCAGAAAGGACCAAAAATCATTAAGTAGAGCAGAGGGAAACAAGCTTCATTTTCTTTCTAATCAAGAGAACATCAAAAGTTGAATCACAAAGGCTCGGAGATTAAAGTGCAAAAAGACAACAAAAGTTTCCAGCTCTCCTCCAACTTATAAAGTCCTAATTTCAAAGCGTTGTTTCTTGTCTCTTAATCGTTCAGTTGTTAATATATCTCCTGCGAAGTGTAGGGAATGAAACTTGCTCTTTCTTCCTCCAAGTTTCTTCCTAGTTTCTTCTCTTCTCTAAAGTTGTGAAATTCCATTTTCTTCTGTTAGAGAAGTCCAAAAAATCCCATTGCATTTGGGTACCACTAAAACTAAGTCTTCCTTATCAGCTTTAGCTTCAAAGTCCAAGCAGGATGTAGTAAACAAGAGTGACAGGAAGAGCTACTAGCATCCCAAATATGACCCTGCATACAAAATTTGAAAATAAAAAAATAAGTAAAGATTAAACATAAAAATAAAAGACAGAGGAGCCGGAATCAAAGTTGATGTAGGAAAGTACCCTGTGCTCAGTATGTCAGGATGAACGTTATATTCCTTGGCAAAGACAAAGGGCACAATCCCTTGTGGAAGTGCAGCCTGAAAATCCGAAGGAGTGTCACTTAGCAAAGACCAGGGTCAATCTTCACAGAAACAAGCTATTTTTATACAACTTATAAGTGTTTTATATATTAAATTTCTTCTACCTGCACAACGGCAATACGCAAGAGATCGCCTCGTAAGCCAATGGCAATTGAAGCAGCAGCCATGATGGCAGGGCCTGTGAGGAATCTAACAGCCATGGAAAAGGCAGCCATTGAGTTTCCACAAGCGATAATCCTTGGCTGTAATGCCATGAACAAACCTGCAATTCCAAAAAGAAGTCGCCAGTCGTAAGTATCCGGCTACAAAATAGCATTTTCTACAGCTAACGGTGCATGTCTATAAATAATCAACATACCAAGACTAAACATGGCCATTCCAAGACCTGCATCAGACAGAATGGCTATTGAACGAGCAACTATGGCAGGCATCTCTACATTCCACCTATAAAATAAAACGAAGGCAGCTAAAGATTTGGATAACCAAGAAAAAGAACGCTCTAAACCGGAAGTACAATTTAAATTTTCATACTTGAATGAGACAAGAGACCAAGTGAGACCAATGAGGCTGGAGTAGGTGTTGGGATTCCTAATGAGTTTTCGCCATACCATAATCAGAATGAGTCTGGTCATAACACTAGCAGGTGGCATAGCAGTCGGCTTGGATTCACCTTGGGCAACAGATTTAGGGTGGAGCTCAGCCGTGGAGCTTGAACCCAGCTTCGAAAGTACTGGCCCTTCCTGGTCAACCCCGTTTGCTACGGGTCTGTTACCGAAACTGAACTGATCTCTGCCAAACTCATCATAATCTAATACGAAGGAACAAACAAATCAAATCTGACACAACACATGAAATACAAATTTGACACAGTGATTAAGAACAGAGAAGCCGGTTTCTCGAAGAAAAACAAAACCATATCAGTAGAAGCTTACCAAAAAGCATATATAAGATTTAAACACATCAACAAAACATGCATTATTCCTGATACGGAACTATAACATAAAGTGAAAAGGTAAAAAGAAAGGTTTTACAAGTGATGACAATGAAACCAACGGATCAGAGAATTCTGTTTCAAATTGTATGAAAAACAAAACAATAGTAAGACAAAGAAAAGAGAAATAAGAAACAAAATCCAGCATACCCCACTTCACCCACGAACGAAAGTAATGCAAGAGAACCCTCCAATCCAAAACCAACATTCAAAAAGACAAATACAGCTAACCCAATAGACAGAACAATCCAAACTTACTACACATCTATGCTTAATACTAAATACCCAAGATCACAGCAAGCAAGAAACAACCAAAAACAAGTAATAACCAGTAACTAATACTTTGAAGGATTAGTGATTATACCTTTATGGTGAGCTACCCCACCAAGATCATTCCCGTAATCTGCTCCACCTCTGAATACATGAATCCCACCTTCCGATACAGGAGAAGCACTTGAACTCCAGACAAACATATGCAAATCCTTGGTATTGTCAGCCCCGTTTGCTTTCCTTTTCGCGCCCGATCCTGATACCGGAGAGAAGATTCCGGCAGTAGTTGGGGCAGGGTACGTGACTCCATTGGCTCTGTTGACATTACCAAAGACACCAAGTCCATTCTCTTCATCATAACCCAAGTTACCGAAGTTTGATTGTCTTGGGCTCACATTGCTCATATTCTTACCATTCACCATTGAATAGAAATCAGTATGGTTAAAACTAGATCCTCTTGGGGTTGGGTTTCTTGATGATTGAAGTGAGTAAATCTCTGCATTGGTCAAATTTGATGGTCTTGGGGTTAAAGAAACGCCAGAATTTGGACCGTGTGATCTTCTGGAAAAGATTTCTGATTTTGAACTGGTTGATTTCCTCACCGTCACGTGAAGCTTGCCATCGTCACCGACCTCTGCTTCAGTTTGTAATGGCTCTTTACCATCCAAAGAAATGATGTCAGAATCAACTCTAAAGGAAATAATAGACCCAGCAGTATCTGGGAATTGTTCAGCAATCAGTAGCCTAGCTCCTCTATATTCGAATAGAAAGAGCATTAATGTGTACCATATTATGCACTGCAGCACAACTATTTGCACCATTAAGCTACCTGAATAGTCTCCATACATACCCTTCAATAAAGGGATACCCATAACAAGAGTGTTAGGCAAAGTAGAGAGTGAAAACAAAGTAATAGACCATTCAAGGGAGCCTCTGGAACTGGCTCTCGACCAGATGGCTAAGACTCCCAAGACTATAATTTTTTGCAGAGTATCTGCGGCAATGAACCTGTAGTTCATGGCATAAGGGTTGTTAGTAGAGATGAAGTGAAAAGACAGTAAAGGCACGGCAAAGAGAGCAACAAATCTGTTGATGCCTGAACATTGGTCAGGGCTAAAGATCTTCCACCATTTGACAGAACCGAAGGCTAAGATCATAGCCACATACAGTGGCACGACAGCTGTGAGAACATGGTAGAGGTCTGTTGCACTGATCATTGTCGCTTTCTTTTTTTTTTTTTTTTTTTGAAAGGTGTTTCGGGCTTTGTGAGGTGAGTTATGCAGATAACGGAATAAAAATGGAGCCTTTATGGTGTTTCCCCAGTTTATCCCTTATTTTCTCCCGTTTTCTCACTGCCAGAACCTGTTTTGCAAGCCAAACGATAAGTCTTTAAAGAGTCAGTTTAAATAAATGACTGGAACTAAAAGAGAACGAAAAACAAAAATCAACCCATTTTCATAGATACTTGAAAGATCAAACTAAGAGAACGAACCGAGAAAAAAAAGATCAAATCAAATCACCACAACGTTTTTCTTTTCTTTCCCAGGGATCAGAGACAGAGAGAGAGAGACCGTTGGAGAGAGAAGCAGATATGCTCAGCACATACTGTATAATTGAGAGGGAGGTGAAGAGTTATATTTATGGGATTTTACTGGGAGACAATGAAAGAAAAGCAGGGGCTTTTTTAATGAACTTTTTTTAGTTGAGAGAGAAGAGAAACCCATGAGAGAAACAAATAGCATGCCATGCCATCTGTTTAATTACTATAAATTTTAATTTCACATCAAAATATTTTCAGAAATTTGATCTAAAAAAATTAATTGAATATCATGATGACCCTTAATTGAAGCCAATCCACAGACAACATGCTCATCAGAGCCCACGTAACAAAAACCTTGGTTAGAGGGTATGCTTGTGGTGGTTATTTCTTTTAAATAAAAATAAAAACTAAAACCTCATTGTAAAAGTCAGAATATCTAACCATTTTCTTCTATGTGAACAAAAAATGACTTGAAAATAATTGCCAGTCCAAAGAACAATGAAAAAATGAAATATTTTTAATAAGAACTCAATCATTTCTTACATGAGTTTATTTTTCATAGAATAAAACAAACTCTTGATAATTTGAAGAGTTGTCATGCTTAATAATACAATGGCATGGGACCCAACAAAGAGAGTGACATAATAAAAATTCACTACATGATTTGGGTTACCTTTCCAAGTCTTAATGGTAAAGACTAAAGCGGTGAAAACCTTCGTTGAAGGAGAGGAAACTATTTATAAAAAGAGTTTATAACAAAATTAAATTTGGCATAACAATGAATATGAATTAAAAGATGAAATTGTACTCATGAATATATTACAACAAAATATCTCTGTAGTGGTCATATTGGTATCAAGTTAGTTTATTAAAATAAGGAGGTTAGAATGCAATTAAAGTATAATTATAAAAATTATTGTTTTTATTTTTTGTTTCTACTATCAAATAGTACTTTTAAAATTTAGGCATGTAATATAAGTATTATTAAAAATTTTAAAGGTTATTTTCATCAATATTTTAATCATTTATTTTTTGAATAAATAAAAAATTATCTTGAAATCAACAAATATATTTGTCATTAATAAAATTTTAAATGCAATTTATACATGGATAATTGATGTGAAATCATAAATGATTTCTAATTATTTTAAGTATTATAATATTAAGACTCTTAATGTTGATGAATTGCAACAAATAAAGAGAAAAAAGAATATCATAAAGTTATTGCAAAATTAAGTAATCAAATTCGATAATTTTATTACACTAATAGAATGAATATGAAGTCTTTCTCTATCATCCAATGAGTAACAAATCTTATATTATTTAATTGAAAAAAATTATTGCTGCAATTAAACAAGAAAAAAAGTAAGAGATAATTATAAAAATGATAGTCTAGATATATGAAAAGTTCATGCCAAAAAATTTTAAACATACTTGAAAAATTAGAAACATTTTGACTTTTAGAAGAAGAGGTACATGTTGACAAGTTATTATGTGTTGCAAGTTCAAAAATGTGATAACAATTCTAAAAAATAAATTATGGTCTTAAATAATTTTATAAAAATATTTTCTTTTAACATAGCATATATATTTTTGTAATATATAGATAATTATTATTGTGTAAAGATAAATTTTTTAAGATAAAATTTAAAAAATTTATAATTTATTATAATATAAAATTTATTATTATTTTTAATTGTCATAAGTTGGGACCAAAATTTTTTAGTATTTGATAAGGTAATTGTAAACTTTTTTAACCTAGTAACTTAAGCATAAACAATCATTTTATTTTGTTTCTTCTTTGCTCATAAAAAAAAATGTTTGTCCTTAAAAAAAAATATTTCTAAGAAAATAATCTAATCTAAATTTGATATTTAATATTTTAACTCGTATTAATATAGGATAAGAAGTACAACACTTCAATTTGAAATATATTTTATATTTGATTCAACACTTATAATTTTTTATTATTTTAATTAAATTATAACTTATATAAAATATATTTAAAATTAGAATATTATGATTTTAAAGTCACGATTATTGTGATGTAAACTTGCTAAATGTTAAATATAAGTTAAAAATTTAAAAAATATTCTCTTTAAGTAATAGATATTATTAAACACTTAAGTTTTTAAATATTATATTTTTAAAGTCAAGTAGAAGAATGATAGTACCAAGCATATCTTTTAATCTTTAGAAACTTTATAGAAAAATTAGTATTCGAACTTAAATACAAAAGAATGATAATAGAAATGCATATAAAGTATATTTCGAATGCAGAAGTACTTGCTAAAGAATATTCAGGTAGGATTTCGAGTTGCACTTATTTCTAGTCTTTTCTTTTTGTTCGTTAATCCAAGAAAAACATCTTATTTTGAGAAGAATTACACTTAGAATTGACTAGTGATAAAAAGACAATATAAAGAGAGGGAATGGTCCAATGGCAAGAGACAGATTGTGCCTGTTAAAAAGAAGATACAGGACTTGAAAATAACATATCAGCTATCAACAGAGAACTTGAGAGGAGAGGAGAGATCCTGAAAAATCCTGAAATGCTGGAATGATTGCAGCATACAAAGCCGAACTCCTGCCAACCCAAGGGAATCTTATTCTGACAACAAAACAATAGCCACGTGTCACATTTTGAGATTGTTGTTTTATTGTTGGGTAGATTTTCAATTTTCATCTTCACGAGGAGATTGACCATAGAGTTTTTCCCTTCTTCTTATAATAAAAATAAAAAAAAAAAATTATATTTCATTATATATATATATATCAAAGTGTAGGCACTAATAATTTCATTGATGGGAAGTTATTTTGGCAATCATATGATAGTTCAGTGGTGCAATTAGGTCATGTTTGTAATACTTGAGATGCAAGTATGTAACAAATACTTATTTTGTATTAAAATACACCAAAAACTTTACACTTTGCTAAACGAAAATAGGAGGAAAACAACCCAATTAGAAAATGAACGAACATGTTTTCCACCACACAAGTTCCAATTGATGGCAAAAAGCAACCAGTGATAAACCCTAAAAGGTTAATCCAGTCCTCAAAAATGTTGCATGAATAATCTCCAAATCAAAGTTAGCCAATGCGAACTAGTCAAAGTGGTCCAAAAAACCATACTATTCATTAGGACAATCCAATCTCTCTTTTTGGACTTTAAATTTCCTTAAGTCAAATTATATTTTACCTACTCCTAAAAGAAGTGTACTATATTTGAATGTTGCTCTTAGTGACAATGAATTGTGAATATTTTTGTCCATTAGAAGCACTTAATTTGTGGGCTTGTTTGGTTGTATAGGAACTTGGTTCTTTTCTATCGCTTCTCAATTTCACCATGTCTTGTTTGTTTCTTAAGCTTTGTTGATAATGATATTAGGGTTTTTCTTTTTAATGCTCTTGAAAAGTAAAGCATAATTTGAATTTCCAATGCTTGATGCACATGCCATTGTCTATATATATGTGGGTAATTTTAAAATTAAATTAAAATATAACAATTATAAACATACACTCAATTATTTATTTTTACCTCACCATCAATCCCTAATTAGGTATTGATGCATTGTCATGTATGTGAATATTTTGCCCTTTTTTTTTTTTTTAGTTTGCAAAAATTATATAAGAATATTGCTCATTATATAATAATCAAGAGTGATGCTATGAAAATGAATTTCAGTTAAATTTGATAATAAATTGTTACAATACTATCTTATTATTATATTTAATCAATTTTTTTTTACTATTTCATTACTTGTATTGTTTCATTATTTCAATTGTTTGAATAAAATTTATTTTTAAATAATATAAATAAATATGTTGATTTGCAAGAGAGAGAATTAACTACCTTCATTGCAAACTTTTTGTACATTGTATTGAAAGAATTTAAATAGAAAAATAACTTAATATCAAATCTCTAAAATTTAATCTAAATGTATATATTAATTTTAATAGTTTTATGAATATTTTCAAACACTTAAAAAGGTTGATTTTTGTAGCATAAAAATGAATATTTTAATTAAAAGAATTAGAAAATTTTTTTAAATAGCTAGTTATTGTAACATAAAATGTATTTTTTATTTAAAAATAAAAATTAGCAAATTTGTGATTTTTAAATCATTAAAATTAATCTGTATATGAGATTAAATTAGGCTCTTTTATCTTAAACAGAAATGCCATAAAAATAAATAAATAAATCTTACGCGCGTGCATTGCACGTGTTTGTAAAAGGCAGGTGGAGCAGGAGCATCGCATTTTCGGTCTAGAATCTGAATTAAAGGTGGGGCCATCACAGCAAGAGGGTGATTGTCGCGTGATCATACATCATGATTTAACAGCGCGTGCCATTATTGTCCTCTTGAAATCTCGAAACTCTTTATTACAGCCCAACAAAATCAGACATGTTTGTCTGTTCCTTTCCCAATCGCAGGCGGCGCGGCTGTCAAAACTTTTAGATCAATCTATGCAGTAGCAAATGACGGAGATTGTGTCCACTCGCCACTCCTTTTCTTTGGCGTACGAAATCAATTATAATCGCTTTATGAACGGACGATCTTATCCAGTGAATTTATTAGTGAGAACATATGGCGAGTGTAAAATTATTTGATGAAGCTGAGAGTGGGATTATATTTTAGGATTATTATTTTTATTGATTTATTACCCAAGAAATTCATCACTACAGGCATTGGCATTGACAGTTCAAAAAGCAAAAAATTTCAGCTACAAAACTGCTTTTCTGTGTTTCAAAAAGCACTTTAGCTGATTGGATTTTGGTCTGTCGATTCTGTCCGCTAAATTCCTCAAAATGACAAAACTGTCCTTTTCCCGGTCTGCCAAACTGCCCCCCGATTCTTCTGCCATAACCCAAATGCTTGATTTCCGTGTTTATCATGCATTGCATTGCATTGCCTCGCATTTACTTCATTTCACTGCCATAGCCTCTTTTTGCATTCGATTATAGGGCTTATATTGGGCCTGTCTAATGGGCTTTGACTGAACTAGGCAAAAATCCATTTTGCTAACATTAAAGTTTATTCATTTTGTTAATAATTTGATAAATAAATTACTAAAAATAACTAATTTAAAAATTTTTTTCAAAGGAATATATGAGTAATTTAATTGTGATAACATCTTGAAGTTCTTGAATTTATAGTAGAATTCAATGGTTCTTTTGGGTACCAAAAAAAAATTATTACAGAAGAAAATTCATTATAAAATTAAAAATGGAGTACAAAATTGAAATCCATCAAAACAATAACATTGGGATGATTATATTTATAAATAGAAGAACATATATATATATATATTGTACCACTGTTTGTATTTTTAATATTTTTTTAATATATTTATTGCCATAATTATTACTATTATTCATGACCAAAAGTAAACATCGAGCTTCAGTGAATGGCTTTGCAGGGTTGCAATATCAGTAGATCGGTTCCATGTAGGCTGTGTAACAATATACTAATGTGATGCCACATGTATAATAATACTATGCTGTGTTTGTCAGATTACCAACATAATTGTCATTTTCAAAACGTCTACATATTATAATTTCTAAGAATATTTTTAATTTGAACTGATTTATCCCTTAATTTAAAAACTTATTTTAGAGCTTTAAATTAAATAGGCTCATTTTTTCATATTATCTTTCAAGTTTTATAACGTCAATCAAAATATATAATGGTCAATTTCATTTAAAATTAAAAGATCAATAGGCGAAAAATATAAAATTATTTCACAATTGACAAATATTAATAAAAATAAAATTTTATTAATTTTCTTTTGAAAATTAAATAAATTATTGTGGATTTTATTTTTAGTTATAAGTGAACTCAATTATGTATTTTTTTTAAATATGAAAAAAAGAAAACAACATAAAAAAAAAGAGGTTTAACTTTACATTTTTATCCTTTTAAGTTAATAAAATTACTAAGAAATTCATACTTGTTTATACATGACCCTCGTTTTTATAATTGAGACAAATATTAACACTACCTATTAACTTGTGCCCATATCGTTAGCTTCTTATTTGATATTTTTAATTTATTTAATAAAAAAATATATTATAAATTATTTTAAAAAATATAAAGAGAAATAACAACTAACGATACTAATAATGGCATACTAGACTTCTATTGATGTCCTAAAACTCTAAAATTCAAGATATATGTAATTGGTGAATTCTTTTTCTTGTAAAAATAAAAAAAAACTAAAAAAGACCCAAAAATTTAAAAAACAAAAAAGAGGCAGTCCACAGTGGCCAACATTGAAAGGACAGACGTGTGAAAGAAAAGAGTTGCTTTTAAGTTGGTAGAGATGGTTAGTTGATTGAATAAAGAGGTATCTACAAAATTCGTTAAGTTGGTTAGTTGCTTGGTTGAGCTACTGTTGAGTTAAAAATATTTCAGTTAATCCAGTTGTATTATGTTAATTATCTTAGGTTTAGTTTTATTGATTTGTTAGATATTGTTTCTAATTTGTTCTTTTCAAATTGTATAAATAGTAAAGTTCTTGTACATTGCAATCATAAGATGAAAATACATGTTACTGAAAATTCACAAATTCTTCTCTTTAATTCTTTGTTTCTCAAGAAAATATTTATTTTTCAAATCCTTTCTTGGCATCGGTGCTAAAAAATAGCTAGCGCCAATTTGTCAATCTTAAAGGCAGTTGCAAATACAATATTCTCATATATTATTCTTATCAAATTAGATGGAACAAATTTCTTTGTCTAGAAGTCACAAGTGCTACCTTTAATTAGAGAAAATGGTTTGGAAGCTTTATAACTAAAGATCAAGCTTGTCCTTTTAGATTTAGATCTAGAGTAGGTGAAAATTTGATAATTGAAAATCTTAATTACATAACATGAAAGAAACAAGATTAGCTCCTTTGAGGCTAGTTAATGTCTTCCATGATTGATCTTTTAAAGTGGTCTAGTGATTAACTGTAAAACCTTTTTAGAAGTTTGAAAAGATCTCTCTAAATTGTTTGGCTATTAGTCAAAAGCTTAAACTTTTTAACTGATGTTTTTACTTTAGGCTACCAAAATGGAAAGTTTATCAATGGTGAAATATTTTGATAAAATGAAGAATATTTCTAATCATTTAATTATAATTGGTTCTTCTGTGTCTGATGATGAATCCATACTATATCTTCTTGGTGATTTAAGATCATAATACAATCCAATTGTTGTCAATATAACAATTCAAAGTGAATCCTTGAGTGTCTTTAAGGTTTATCATCGCTTGTAACTCATGAATGCAAAATTCAACAATTGAATTCAAGTAACGCTACCATGGTATGAGGACATTTTAATGCTAATTACTCACAAGCTAAGAGTTTACAGAAGAAAAATGGTGTTCAACAAGGATATAATGGTAAAAATAATTACATAGATGGAGAATGCAAAAGTCTCTCAACTAGAAAAGGTGTTTTAGGAGAAGAACTTGATATAATGGAAAAAAATTCTAAGTTAATTCAATAAACACTATGTAATTTAACCACAAGGTTGCTCTCAATAGCAAGGATATTCTCATACTTCAACAAAGGAGGAAATTAGTTCAATAATATTTAAGATGAGAATGAAACTGATGATGAGGGATAGTACTTAGATAGTGATGCAACTCATCACTTAATTAATAATATAAAAAATTTGACCATACAAGGTAAACTCATCACAATAGTGTTGTATTACTTATAATACACGTAGGAAATTTTATTTTATGTTTCAAATAAACTTTTGAATCTTCAAAACCTTATTTGTTGATTTCATTAAAGAACATACTCTTTGTGCCTAAAATCACTAAGAACTTAATCAATGTTTCTAGATTAACAATTGGTAATGATATAATTATTGAATTTTCTAGTAATATATGCTTTATAAAGGACAAAAAAAAAAAAAATAAATAAAGTGCTACTAAAGGAAGTGGCTTTAAGGGAACTTTATAAGTTGCTACTTAAATCTTCTTCAAGTTCTAATCTGTCTTCATAAAATTCTTAGCCTTGTTTCAATGCTGTCTTTTTTTTTTTTTTTCCTATCAATAAAATATGTACTTAGTCTTAAAGCAATGTTTGTTATGTTTTTGTTCAATTAAGCTTATAAACAAAAAAATTATAACTTTTTTCAGTCAAAGTATATATTAATAGATTTGTTGAGTACAAGGTTTAGTCATTCCTAACTATTTCAATTAGAGGATTATTACCGAAAATCAACTAATTCATTACTAAGCATGGATGTAAACTTTATTAGGTAGAAGAAAACTTTATTAATGCATAAACAATATAGATCCAATCACATATAATATTTTTTATTGATATTAGTTAATGATTTTGTAGTAATTGTCTAAATAGTAGAATTTGAGGTTCACAATTAATTACATTTAAATTACTACTACGTTGTAGTAAAATTTAAAGGTTGATACAAAATGCAAACTAAAAGAATTAAACCATAGCAAATTTTAGCATAATTGTCTAAAAATATTATATCCAAATCAAATGGAGGAATTAATTACTAGAATCTTAAACAATAAAGTTTGAGCTCTTAAGCTCATCATGAAAATTTGTAATTCTTTTTGTAAAATAAATAAATATGTTATTGCTCAATTTTGTGATGCTTGTCAACTTGAGAACAGTCATAAGTTGCATTTTGATAATTTATTCATTAAAACTACTTGACCTTTAGAACTTTTACATTTGTGAGGATCTTATTTCAGCGTATTAGATGATTTTAGTTGGTAGACTTGGTGTTTCCTTTAAAACTTAAGTCAAAAACTTTACCTCCATTCAAGCATTTTAAACTCTTCATTGAAAAATAACTTGATAGACCTATTAAAACTTTGCAATTTGACTTAAAAGGTGAATTTCTTGTGTCTAAAGAATTTTGTCAAGCCAATGGATTCAACATTGGTTCTCTTGTCCTTATACACATCATCAAAATGGTATTGTAGAAAGAAAATATAGAACAATATTCAACACTTTACTAGCTCAAACTTCTCTTTTCCTTTCCCATTGGTGGAATTCCTTTTACATCTCTGTTTATCTCATTAATAGATTGCCAACTCTAGATTTGAATAACATGTCACTTTTTTATAAGTTGTTCAAGCACTTAACTGATTATTCCATGAGGAGGGTGTTTGGTTATGCTTGCTTTCCATACTTGAGAAGCTATAACAATCATTAGATGAGTTTTCATTTTTTCAAATATATTTTTCTTAGTTATAGTGCAATGCATATGGGTTACAAATGCTTGCATTCTTCAGGTTAAATTTACATTGCTAAACATGTTATTTTTGATGAATTATCTTTTCCATACTCTTACTTGTTTCCTTTTACTAATACTTCACCTTTTTTCCTCAGGTTTCTCTTCACAAATTCTTATTGTTCAACATTCTATCCTAGTTTTCTCTTCTATAGTTACATCCTTTCTAAATAGCATTCTTTCAGTTAGCACATAATTAAATCATTTTCAGATAACCTCTTCTTCCAATACTATAGTTTTTATGGTTTCAATTCAAAATATTCTAACTATGATAACTAATTTAAGAATGAAATTTCAGAGCTTAAAGTGTATCATGTATTGCCTCACTTGTTGATCTTACTTTTGTTAAGTAAGCCCTACAGATTCCAATTTGGAAGTCAAATATGTAAAAGTATTATGATGCCTTAATAAGAAATAATATATGGACTTTGGTTCCTTTTTCACATAATTTCACATTTGTTGGTAATAAATGGATTTGTCAAACCAAGTACAATTTTGATAGCAATATCTTTAAGTAAAAGACTAGACTAGTTGCCAATGATTTTCATCAGACTTTAGGGATTTCTTTGATATATTCAATTTTATAATTAAAGCTTCCACTGTAAGAATGGTGCTTAGCATAATAATCACAAATGGTTGGTATATTCAACAAATGAACATTAATTATGCTTTCTTTAATGGTACTCTTTTTGAAGTTGTTCATATGGCTCAATTTGTAAGATTCATTTTTACTAGATTGCCTCATTATTTATGTAAGCTAAATAAGGACTTTTATGGTCTTAAGCAAGCTTCAAGGGCTTAATATGACAAGCTCATGGTCATATTGATTTAGTGAGGATTTCAAAATTCAAGAGTTGAATCAAACATATATCAACTTTTATATTTCTTATTTTCGATGGTATATTTATTACCAGCTCTTTCAAGGTATTAATTGAATCCTTTATTCTTCATTTAGTTAGGTTTTTGCTCTTAAAGACTTAGGTTTGATTGGCTATTTTATAGGCATTGAAATTACACATACATCGGATGGTCTTCATTTATCTTAAACTAAATACATTAAAGAAGTTTATCTCAAGCTAACATATTAGAAGGTAGGTTGTGGCACTTTTATGATTTCTAGTGTGAAGCTAACAAATAAGTGAATCTTTTGTTGATATTTTATTTTATAAGAGTATCATTAATAGCCTTCATTACATTATTCTTACTAAACTTCAAATCTCATGTTCAGATAATAAACTGAGTTAATTTCTAGCTTCTTTTATTGTCTGTCATTAGAAGACTTGCAAAAAACCTTTCAGGTATCTACAAGCCATTAGTTCTTAAGGTTTACAATTTTTTTTTAATGGTGATCCTACTTTTACTTCCTTTGCTGATGTTTATTAAGCGTGCAATCTTGATGATCGAAAGTCTGTTGGTGATTATGCTATTTATTATGGTAGTAATTTGGTTTCATGGTCATCTAAAAAATAACAAGTTGTTTATAGGTCTAACACTGAGTTTGAGTATAGGTCCTTAGCTTCTACTTGATCTAAAATTTCTTGGTTACTTTCTCTTCTTAATGAGTTGCATATGTCTTTTGCTATACCTATTCTTTAATGTGATAATCATAATACAATTGCCTTGGCATAAAATCTCATTTTTCATACTTGGACCAAACATATTATGCTTGATCTTTATTACATTCGAGATAAAGTTCTTAACAAAGAGAACTAGATATTCAATATGTTCTAACTCATTATTAGGTAATTAATATATGACCGAGGCCTTAACTTTTTCTCAATTTGTAGTTTTTTAAAGTAAACTTGAAGTTTTTTTGAGACTTTTAGCTTAAGGGGGATGAAAGGATAGATGAGTGAAGGAAAGAGGTGCTTGCAAGTTAATTGAGATGGTTTAATCGATTAGATAAAGAAGTGTATGTAAAGTTCGTTAAGTGAGCTAGCTATCTAGTTGAGCTGATGTTGAGGTGGAAATATTTCAATTAATCCAATTGTATTATGTTAATTATCTTAAGATTAGTTTTTTTTGATTTGATAGCAATTGTTTATAGTTAATTGTTTTTTTTTTTCAGATTATATAAATAGCAAAGTCCTTGAACATTACAATCATAAGATGGAAATATAAGTTTGTGAAAATTCAAAAATTCTTCTCTGTAGTTCTCTATTTGCCGAGAAAACACTTTGTCTTTAACTAATCAATATTTTTTAAATCCTTTCTACCGCCACAACGAAGTGGCAATGCACCATTTTCACCACTTAACATGTTGGTTGACAATTTATCTAAGTAATGGTGATGGTTCACCGCCACTCACCATTGTTGTGGAGGCAATCAGTGTGCGCCAATGCAAATTTTAATATGGGACAATTTTTTGTTATATTTTTTTTCATAAAACAAAAATCTACTATTTTGTAAATCATCATGAAATTTGAAGTTCAATGACAAGGACAAGAATATGATATGTTTTCGTCGTGTCAACCAACAATGACTATCTTTTTTTAATTTGTTCTATCAAATTAGCATACATTATATTGAAAAATAAATAAAAATATGTTATTTAAATTATTATTATAATTGTATATATGTTATTTATTATATTTAATTTACAAGACAACAAACATTATAAATGTACTTTAACATAAATAACTTTATATACATCACAATTATGTATGTTAATAATTATTGTATTGTAAATAAATAAAATAAATTAATATATTTATTAAATTTATTAATTTATGAACATATTAAAAATAAATATTTTCCAATAACCATTTTTCTAAAAATTTACGACCCAACGGTATGTATCCGCATCAGATGTGACCTTTATGCGTCCCGGAAAACCTAATAATGTTGACTAAGGACATAATACTTATTGAATACTAAAATATGGCTTTTTCTTTCGGCCCAACAAACGGCAAGTACCAACAGGCTAAAGTATTTTTGATATTTCTAAAACTACC
The DNA here is from genome assembly GCA_032402905.1 of Khaya senegalensis. Lineage (NCBI taxonomy): Eukaryota > Viridiplantae > Streptophyta > Magnoliopsida > Sapindales > Meliaceae > Khaya > Khaya senegalensis. The sequence continues at coordinate 8,238,535 of CP135533.1, read as the reverse complement.
AGAATTTATCAGTCCTTTGGACCACACCTTACCTTAAGGACCTAGATGTCATTTGCTCATACTTATTTATAATAGATGGTTAGGCTAATCAATTAAGCCAGTTCACCGAAGTATTATTATTATTATTATTATTATTATTATTGATTAACACAGAAATTGGATAAATTAAATAAAATAATATATGGGAATGATTTTTATATATAAAAATAAATCAATGAACACCAAAAATCATGTAATTCGACATTGGCCTATGTTCATGAAGCTAGAATTGAAAATTTTTTAATTTTATATTAGTAAACAAAACTAACATACAAAAGTATATAATTTTCAATTTCTTTCTAAAGAAGATAAATAAATAAATATGTGAAAGAGGTAGATTTGAATATGGGTATAGGAATCAAATTTCATTATGATCTAGGGATAATAAAAATCTCCCATCGGGTTGAGATCCTGTGATACTGGTTATTTATGGAGAATTGGACAGAAAGTGAATGAAAATTAATCTCTAATTTAGTACACCTCGCCTTATTCTCTAATATTTTGTTTTATATAATAACAATAATAATATAATTCATATTTTTTAATTCTGTGAAATAGTAAAGTTCCACTTTAGAATAAAGCTTACGTTGGCATAATACTATTATGTAGTAATAGAAGATGGTCATTCCAAAAAGCTTGGCTAGTATTCAGCTATTTGTAGAGGGAATACAAAAATTTACAAAACATTTTCATGCGAACTAAAGGGAAGAGAAAATAGGGAGACCTGGTAGTGTTGTCCCTGCATCGACAATGAAGATGTTGCCTGAGACATATTCAGAAGAGTCGTGAATTAGGTATCGAACAAGCGATGTCAATGCCGGATCTGAGGTGCCATACTCCTTTAAGGGGACAATTTTTGAGGTCACTTTAGGTAGCCACTCTTTTTGCATGAGGTCCTTGGTGATCTCAGATCTGAAAATTCCAGGTGATATTGAGTTCACTCTAATTTTGTGCACCCCAAGTTCCAATGCCATGACCTAAGAACACCACTATCATCATTATTGCACTCTAAAAATCTTTTAATAATCCATCACAGACAAACACCATAAGAATATACGGTTTCAGGGAAATTCTTTAAACTGAAAAATGCTCAAAATAAACAGGACTTGTTAAAATTACTAAAACCTTTTGAGAAAGCATCAGAGAGTACAAACTTTAAGGGTTTTTACAATGTCGTGGGAGCTAATAAAAAGTTTAGAGAGGCCACCTTTAAGAGGTACATAGTATTGATTCTGTCACAACAATATGCATGCATGTCTAAGAAATTCGTTTTCAACCCATACATTTGCCAAAATTTTCAGCTATCCTCATTTGGTTATGAAAACAAAATGTTCTTCAACACTGTTTCCTCCCATTGTTTGGCAATACAAATGCCAAGGTTAAATTCAATGAAAAGCCCAAATTTCAAGTGTGGATGAATATCTGAGTCATTGGGCCCTATCAATGTCATATCTAGTCATACAATGTATTGGTGTATATACAGAAGTACAGTTTGGGTCGAGTCAAGCCAAATTTGAACTAAACTTCTATCGTAACTTGTATAGTTTCTTCTTGCTCTTGCCAAAAAACTTTGGCTAGTTTTTTTATCTTTTAACGATCAAGAGTTGAACAACTATATTTTAAGAAAGTGCAGACATACATACTCACATGAGAATCCTTAACAAAAAGAAAGGCAATGGAAATTCAGGTTAATTCCATCCTGCCGGTATCCATCATTCCTATCCAACTACATTAATTCCGACTTGTAAACTGAATGATTATTGCTTTCATAACCAACAAAATGAAAATTCAAACAAAGTTAAAACAAGACAAGACAAATAATCAATAGTTCAATATATAGAAGAAAACCACACCAAACACACAAAAATAACAAACAATACCATGATTATGAACAATTTTCACTAATGTCTACTATGGACATTCATCTTTTTGCATAGTAGAATGGAAAGAAAGCTAAAAAAAATAATTAACGGAGCAAAACCCAAATTATGCACATATGAAGTCATCTTACATATCTATCTTTTATCGTTTTCATAGGGAGGGAGCTCATGGAGACCTCACTCACTAGTGGAACCAAAAAACTTCTCTTATTGAAGAAATGAATTTGAGAAATGAAATTATATATTACCTTTGTCATGGTGTTTAGGCCAGCCTTTGAAGAAGCATAGGCAACAGCTCCAGGTAAATGTCCACGATTATTAAGACCACCAGTTGAAGAAATGTTAATGATTGATCCTCCTCTCTGATTTGCATCACGCATCAGTATGCACACATACTTCGACACCAACCAAGCTCCAGTTAGGTTCGTTTTCATAACAAGATTCCACTCCTCCTCACTCAAATTCAATGAACTCTTTACATTACCTTAATTAATTACACAAATTTTAATTAAATTCAACTAATTATTATTCATTAATTTTTTATATAAATCAAATAAATAAAAACAAATAATTAAATATTACCTCTGATACCGGCATTGTTAACTAGAGCATCGATTCTTCCAAACGCTTCCCAAGCCTTCCGTACGGATCTCTCAATAGTAGCTCCGTCGGCACAGACATCTAGCTCCACGGCCACGGCTCTAACATTATTCCCCGGCTTGTTGATCTCATCGCAGAGAGACTTGAGCCGGTCAACGCGCCGAGCAGCGGCTACAATCTGGCAGCCGGCTTTGGCCAAGTCGAGACAAAATTCTCGACCTAAACCAGAGGATGCACCGGTCACCATAACCACTTTGTCCTTCAAGTCCCGCCATGGCTCCAGGTGGTCGGCGACTTCACTTGCCATTTGTCTAGAAATGTAACGATTGACGGTTGTAGAAGGAGAATGCTATTATTTATTTATATATATATTGTGACTGCATTGCGTGTAGCACGCTATCGGATTTGATTGGTCAATTCGATGAATTTTATTTTATTGCATTATTGTGCAAGAAGTTTTATCGTTTCCCTTCAACAAATTTTATTATATAAATTTTTTTAAAATATTAATTATTAATTATAAAATATTTTAATTTTTATTATTTAAAATATTTTTATACTATAATAATTATATTATAATTTTAAGAATTTATTATCAATTATTTTTCAAATATCATAATAATCTATTAATAATATTTATTTTAAATTAATTAAAATTTTATAGTATTAAAAGTTTAGAATTTAAATTTGTATATAATATAAAAAAATTTAAGAAAAAAATTAAATAAATTAGAGTTTTAATTATAAAATATAAACAAATTAAAAATATATACATGTTTGTGTGTATGTATATGTTTTTATATTAGTTACTATAAGATGAGGGAGTATTTTTATAAAATTTGTCACAAAATAAAATTGTTACAAATTTCAACGAAGGAAGCACGCGATAAAACTCTTATTGTGTAAATGTAATAATCTAATCTAAATGAAATTTATATTTTTAACATGTATTTTATTATTGAGTTAAGTTTAAATTTTGTTTAATTTTATCTTAAATTTATTGCCCATGTATTTTATTAAACTATATTATTTTAAATTTTTGTTGTTTTTTTCTTCAAGTTGATAGAGGTGGATTAATTTAAATTTGTAAATAACATATATATATATATATATATATATTATTGTTTGCTCTTAATTTATGTAGTTGAAATGTTATTAGTTAATTCAAGTTTTTAACAATGTAATAATAATAATAATAATAATAATAATAATAATAATAATAATATTTTGAATTTAAGTTATATAAACATAATTATGTTAAATATTTTATACACCTCTGAATTTAGGCTTAAACACATACACACATATTTTCTTACTTACCCTATATTAAGCATTTATTAATTTTAAACATAATTTTATTAGACAAACATACAAATCTCATAATTAAGTTCTTAACTATAATAGTAGTTATTATTGATTCATTACTTAATTATTATTATTACAATACAATACCATATTCTTTAAATATTATTCTATTTGTTTTCACAAAATAAAATTCATCATTAAATAGTTAATTTTTATAACTTTTAAAATAATTTATTACATCATTTTAGTATCCAATAAATAAATACACCTGAGTTTGAAATAACCAAATATTAAAAATGGGGTCATGTTATGGTGTTACATTTGTATGATAGTTCGTTATAAGTTTATGACTCTTGGAACAATTCCTAATTTTTGGGTTATATCTTAAAATTAACCCCAGAAGAAAAAAAGGAACAGAAAAGTTAAAATTACATTGAAAAAATGAGATACCACAATAAATAAATAAATAAATAAATAAAAAGAAAATGAGAGAGATAGTTGTGCCATATGGTAGCTGTAGCACTGTAGCCTTGCCTCGTACTAATTTGGTGAATCGTAATCTTCCTAGTATTAAACATAGGCCTCAGATTTGGAATTCTAAGTATACATCCAAGCTTCTAATCTGTAAATATACACTGAGGAGTGCATATAAGCAACTGAATCCTTTTCCCTAATAATAACTTAAAGAATGAACAATTAAGTTTCGCATAGAACTCCAATAAATGGAATAGAAGATGGTCGAGTTGAGTTCCTATCCATTTGAACACAATTAAGCCAGAATTCAGGCACTTATAAAATAGAATACATACAATTATTTGCATTTTTGTACGGATTCAAAGAGAAGAGAAAATAGGTACACCTGGTAGTGTAGCCCCTGCATCGACAATGAATATATTACCTGACACGTATTCTGAAGAGTCATGAACCAGATAACGGATAAGGGATGTCAATGCTGGATCTGTGGTGCCAAACTCTCTTAAAGGGGAAGTTTTCAAGGCCACATTAGTTAGCCAGCCTTTTTGCATAAGACCCTCAGTGATCTCAGACCTGAAAATTCCAGGTGATATTGAGTTCACTCTGATTTTGTGCACCCCCAATTCCAATGCCATAACCTAACAACAGCATAATTATCAATATTGCATTCTGAAATACATCATCCTTCACAGAAAACAGCACAAAAATATATGGTTTTAAAAAAATTCTTTAATCAGACAAACACTAAAAATGACAATAGAAAGACAAGTTTCCATTAATGACCTAATCGAGGATAAAGATAATTTAAAGAATGAGGAATGAACATAGAAACAGAAAACTATGAAATACAAACTAGAGTAAATCTTACTGTTGGAAATAACACATACGTGGGCTTCAATTTTAAAATTACTATGGGAATGAAACAAACAGTATAGTGGTGTTCCACTTGCAAAATGATAAATACAAGAAACACTGACAAATCATGTAGTCTAAATGAGATAGTAAACAGATCAAGTGGAAGATGTCCAAATTTACCAGTTTGGAAATGAATTATGGAAGTGTTGGTAAAGATGTTAAAGAGAGAAGAGCAAGGTATTGAAAAAGGCAGATTATTCGAAAGCACCATGATGTGGATCATGTTTTTCTAAAATGTGTCACAATATTGCATGATAGGATCCTTCACCAAAGAATGTGATTGTCCACAACCATGGGAGAAACTTAAGAGTTAACACACACATGCACTAGAAAACCACATTACGCAATTTCAATAGTGGTAGCTACAGTGCTGTTTATTATATACTCTGTGCAAGCAAACTATAGGACGTTGGACAATCAAAGAGCAAGGAGATGGTTTGAGGTCTCAGCAAAGATTAACTATATGTGGGTGGGGTAAATAACAACCTAAAACACTGACTTGGTACGAAAATGAGAAGCAATAAAAAAAAAACTTGGAACCTTTTGCGAAAGAGCCTTGGCAATATAAGTTTTAAGAACTTTTTAAATGTAAAAGAAACAGACAAACAAAATCCAAAGAAGCCAGGTAAACACAATGCATCCTCATTTAATAATAACAATTGGAGCATGGATTCATGCACACAAATGCATACATTCTTAAAGATGATTCATTTTCAAACCATACATCTGTTTACCAATTCAATTATACTTGTGCCATTTGATAACATGCTATGCTTGAAAATGTACCTCATAATATTTGGCAAACTGGTGCCAAGGTTATAAAAGTGAAACACACCAAATTTCAAGTGATTATTCTGAACTGGTGGCCCAGACATATCAGTATCATTTCTAGAGTTGAACTGAATTTTGAATTCGGTTAAGCTTGATTTTGGATTACTTAACTAAGCCCAAGGTAAACTCTGTCTTCTCCATGCTCTAGAACAAAATCCATTCTCCTTAATTCTACACTCTATTATCTGTCCACATACGGTAGAACTCAACCTTTCACACCTCAAATATTTTCCCTCTATCTTATTCCTTCTTCAGGGTAAATAATATTTTCAATAGGCCAAAACTTAAACCATGACAAATTTGATACTCAAAAAGTAGATTAGTAATCTCCTTTTGAAACAGTAAGAAAGCATTTCAATGATATCACCATGAATCAAAAACAACTCAGAAAATGCCATATGATATTACCTTTGTCATGGTATTTAGGCCTGCCTTTGAAGAAGCATAAGCGACACCTCCAGGTAAATGTCCACGACTGATACCACCAATGGAAGATATATTAATTATTGATCCTCCCTGATTTGCATCACGCATACGAATGCAGACATACTTCGACACCAACCAAGATCCTGTTAAATTCGTTTTGATAACATGATTCCACTCTTCCTCGGACAAATCCAGCGGAGATCTCACACTACCTTCAGATAATCGTGTACTCAGATATATTAGTTAATTATTTATTTATTTTTGAACGTGTACTCAGATAGTAGTATTTTATTGGATAAGTCTCGTCCGTATAATAACAATACGAGTATAATAATACATTACAAATCTGAAACTCTTTCAAATACTGTTGCTTGCTAATCAAAATTATTAAATCTCTCATTCTTATCGCGTCTCGATTTAAGAGAACAAGGTTAAACTACGTAAAATCGGATTCGAATATCGAATGCATATAATTTGTAGTAATTCATGCAGAGAATATTACCTCTAACACCAGCATTATTAACCAAAGCATCGATTCTTCCAAACGCCTCCCAAGCCTTCTGTACGGAGCTCTCAATAGTGACTCCACCGGCACAGACGTCCAGCTCCACTGCCACGGCTCTAACGGTCCCTGACTCGTTAATCTCATCGCAGAGAGACTTGAGCCGGTCGACTCGCCGAGCCGCAGCGACGATCCGGCAGCCGGCTTTGGCCAAGTCGAGACAAAATTCTCGGCCTAGACCGGAGGATGCGCCAGTCACCAGAACCACTTTGTCGTTCAACTCGGCCCATGGTTCCATGCGTCCCGAGACTTGACTCGTCATTTGTGTAGTGAGAGGGGAAACTACAAGGGAAATGAGAAGCCGTTACTTTATGGTTCCGTTGTAAAGTGTGTTGTATGATTACACGCAGCAGGTGAACATCATTTTGTGAAAGTTTTAAGCAGGCAAAAAAAAAAATAAATAAAATTTGAGTGAAATAATTTTATTGCAAAATTAGTATTAATATAATAGAATTATCATACTTAAAATTTTATTTTAAATTAAGTACTAAATATATAATTTTCATATTTTTTTTTGTATTTAATAGTGACTTTAGACAATTTTAATATAATACACAAAGTTTTTTTTTTTTAATTTTAAATATGTACATATTTACTTGCTGTATCTTTTCTTTTCCAACTTCACTCGTTAAATTTCAAACGTTCAATGTTTTTTTTCCAATTGGTGTTTTTATAAAATAATAATGAAAATAAAAATAATTCTTTTGATTTGACATTTTTTAGAATTTAAGAATTTATTTAATATTATTTTTTTAAAAAATAGAATTTAAAAATAAAAATAATAAAATTTGTATTATTATATTAATTTTATTATTTTTTAAATAAAAATATTGAATAGAATTGTATTTTTTTTTCTATAATAATAATGTCAATAATTTTAATTTTTATATAAATTAATGTTAAAGAAGGGAGAAGAATAGGAAAAAAAAAATGTTGAATATATAAATAGTTTTATTAGACAAATTTGGATATATATTTTCAAAATTATTTTCAATTCTCAATAAATACATCCTAAGTGTTAAAGATTTGATATGATGTAAAAGTTGATGTTTATCTAATGTTTCAACTATTATACTTTTAAAATTAAGACTTTTTTAGAATTGAGGTTACAATTATTATAAGGTAAAATTATGATATGTCAAATAATAGTGCAAAAGTAATGGTTTGTGTTAAAATTTATGCTTCTAAATAATTTAAAAATAGTGTACTTTAAAATCATAAATATTAGTCTCCACAATAATCTCAAACTAAACCTAATTTGAAATACAACAATTTTAAACAGAACCTAATATTAAAATTAAATGGTGATGGAAGAGTAGAAAGGGAAAAGAAGAATATGATGAAAGGGGCAAAAAATGGAAAAACAATGTGAGTGAAAATTCTGGATCCTTAAAGTGTTTTATTTTATCTAAAATTTAAATGTTTAAATATATTCAATTAAAATCTGAATAAATTTGAATATATATGAGAATGACATATTTATTTTTATTTTTTAAATTTTTTTAATGAATTTAAATGACTGAAAATTTATTATTTTGATAAAATTTTAAAGAGAAATAATGATGAAATGTTTGAGAAAAATAGAAAAAAAGAGGAAAGAGGGAGGAAAAAACAAGAGGAACAAAAAAAAAAAAAAAGGGAAAGTGAAAGAAATAAAAAAAGAGAATATGAGAAAAATGATCATGCTTATTTAACAATTTTTAAAAAGAAAAATCGAAAATATAATTTTTTTTTGAATATATAAAAGCCATTTATTTGTGTAATAAATAATTTTTTTTTTCCATTTAAGCTTTAAATCAAATTAGAATCAATGATGTAAAAAAGAAAGAAAAATAAATGAAAAAATTATATACCTTATTATATTATTTTAATTTTTTATAATAATAAAATTTATTATAAATACTACATATCTCAAATTTTTCATTTTTAATAATGTAACATCACAAATGAATGGTGATATGGTTCGTCTTAAAAATTGTAAAAATAAAATTTATTAATCTTTATTAATTGAATCTTGTAAAGAGCCCCCCAGTAGGGTTTGAAATCATATAGATTTATCTAACTTAGTGTTTTAGCATAAATAACCCCACCATTATAATAATTTTTATTATATAAAATAACATTTATTTATTATTTAAAATTATCCAAAAATATTGAGATGAACCAACCAACTTAATAAATAAAATTAATTATTTATATAACTGACCTTTAAAATATGAGTATTTTGAAAAACATTCATTCACATGATCTTGGTTTTCCTTCATTCATCCCAAACTTTTATCAGACCTGACGATTCTTCTATTTGTTTTTTCTGGTGCATCAAATGCTAAAGTCAAAAGCATTGAATACGTTTTCGCGTTCTGCAATTTCTCCTATAATGTCGAATTTGAAAGAATCTCTTGGGGTTGCCAAGTTCTCAAGCTTCGGCGTCAATCCATTAAAAGGTGGCAAGTAAGCTACTATCGAGTTTGTAGCTATTACTATTTTGAAATTCCCATAGTAGTTTGAATGTCTTGCACAACTCGTGTTATTTTATCTTCTTTTCACCGTGATTTCTGTTACTGGATGTTTACGCTTGTTGAAATGGATGGTTTGATTCTTTTTTTAATGGATACATAAAGTAGCAAAATTTTTGCTTGGTACAACAAATTTCAGTGATTGATTGTAACATATTTAGAGAGGGTTGTCTTGTTTACTGGTTCAGTAACGTTTTTTGAAGGCAAGTGTTGCAATCATATAATTATTGTTCTATATAACCACTTTTGTTCCCTTGCAATTACAAGTTGAATGTTAATGTTATAAGTGTAATGTTAAAAGTGTGCAGTGTAGTAAAGTCACTGATACAGTGACTAGCAAATCCCATTTGGAGATTGTTATCTAGTTAATTCCTGTTTCGGTTGATGTAGATTTTTCGTTTTGGTCAAGATGATATGGTTGTTTAGGGCGCAACGGGGAATGATTTTGTAAAAACAGAAAAATGCTTTAGTAGAAAAGCATTTTTTAATACATGTAAAGAGCTTTTTAGAAAGTCAACTCTGTTATTCCTTTAACTAATTACTCCTTGGTGGTTTTCTTACCTAAAAGTTTATGTATTCCAGCCAAAAAAGGCATAAACTTGGTTTTAGTTATTTGAAAGAAAGTTGGAGAGTCTCAAAAGTATTCTCAACCTTCATTAGGCAATAATCTGCAAAACATCTTCACCAAGCCCTGAATATAATCTTTCCGTAGCTCTATAAAGTGTACAATCTATGATTCATTGCTTAGCAGGATAAACCTAAGAATAAGATGTCTGATCTGTCACCAGTGTTTGTTTTTGTTGTTTGACATTTGGTATAGATTTAAATAAAGTATTGATATGGGGAGCATGATATTGCTTTCTTTGATATTTTATATTGAAGAATTTTTTACAGACGAGGAACATTTCTTGGGAAAATTTCTTGCAAAATAAATATGATAACTTAAGTTTCAATAATAGGATGCTTGGTAATGGTCGTGCTGCTTGGTATTTGTCAAATGCTCATTATTGCACTAATTGCAATGATAAATCAACAAAAGATTCAACAAGTAAGGTAAATCATTTTTGAAATTTGATCCTTACCTCTAACATATTAGCTTGAAATTTCATTATAGGAAAGGGAGGATGGGAATATGAGATTGTCAATTACTCCTCCTGTTTGAGGATCCCTGTTTCTCTTTTTTTCCACACACACCCCCCCCACCCCAAATAAGATTGTTTTGTTAGTTTAGTTTGGGTAAAGTATGCCATATACTGAAGCTAAACTCTGACATGGTAAATTGCCTTGACTTTCATGATTTCCCAATTGTTTTCTAATTTCATTGATCTTTATTTCATTTATAAGCTTTTTTCTGGTTGCTTTCTTTATTGATAAAATGATGTATTATAAGACAGTTATACCATTTATGATCATGCAGCTTTTAAGAAGTATTCCAGGATTTGTGAAGATAGTGGAAGTTGGTGCAAGGGATGGGCTGCAAAATGAGAAGACTATTGTACCGACTGCTGTGAAGGTCGAGCTGATAAAATTACTAGTTTCTTCAGGGTTGCCTGTTGTTGAGGCTACAAGTTTTGTTTCACCAAAGTGGGTACCACAGGTAGTTTATGCATGGTCTATTACGAGGCAATCAACCTTTTTGCATAGTCTTTTCTCTTAGGTTTCGGGTCCATATTTGTGCAAATTGGTTTCTCTTGTTATTTCAGCATGGTTTAGTAAAGGATTCTTTCATTTTATCTTAATGTAGATTTTTTCTTTGAATTGTGTTGTCAGATATTACTGGAAAAAATGTTTGAAGCCCTTGTGATATTAGTGCTCTTTTATACATGCATGGCTAGTGGATTTTATTAAACTGTTGTTTTATGATTTGGTTCATTTATTCCAGATTTAGAGCCGTTGTTCGTAGATTTTGCTTATTTTATCTGGATGTCTTGGATAAATTTGCAAAGTTTGTTTCACAAACTACTGTTTGATTATTAATGAGGAAACTTCTTACTGCTTTTCTGTCTGCAATTTTGCTTCAAAACTTGGATACAACTTTACCTCTCATGAAGCATTAAACTTTGGTGTTCATCTTTTTGAAGATGTGGACAATTGGCATCAAGAAATCGGTTTTGAATTCTCCTTGATATAGCGATTGCCAATGATGTACATTCACCTTTGTATTAAAAAATCATAGTGTTATTTATTTGTTTGTTCATGGTGATTTTATCATTTTTTGTTTTTTGTTTTTCAGTTCTTTCATCATATTTGTTTAAATACCTTCATTTAATATGCTTTTGAGTAAATTGGATTAAATTTTGAAGTTTAGTCGTCTATGTACTCTTTTGAAGGATGGTATCCTTCAAAATAAGCTAAATGGTATACTGAGCTATTTTATGATTGAATTACAGCTAGCAGATGCAAAAGATGTGGTAGAAGCTATCCGAAATATTGAAGGTGCTAGATTTCCAGTGTTAACTCCTAATCTTAAGGTAAGCAGTTTATAGTTGGAAAACTTTTACATGATTTCACATAGAATTTGTCTCAAGGTAATCATTGATATTTTGTACTCTTGTCTTCGAGGGTTTTGAATATGCTATTGCAGCTGGAGCCAAGGAAGTGGCCATCTTTGCCTCGGCTTCCGAGTCTTTTTCAAAGTCAAACATTAATTGTAGCATTGAAGATAGTCTAAGTCATTACCGTGATGTTGCTCTAGCTGCTAGAGAGCTCTCCATTCCTGTTCGTGGTATGCCTCTAATTTACATTGAAAAAGCACTTATATTCTTTTGGAGGAAAGAAAATATATAAATTTTTTTCGGCATTGTATTCGATTATGATAATATTCTAGTGCTACAAATCTCATACTCTCAAAGTTCTCCAAGTTATTTGGTATTTAAATATTAAAAGGCTTTAAATTTTACTTATGAAGGTTTGGCACCTCATCTTACTAGGTGTAACATTGCAAATGTTGAGGTTTACATGCATGAAAATGATCTTATAAGGTCATCCTTCTCATCAATTTCTAAAGATGGGAACCAGTTGTTCTCCCTTTTAGAGGATGGACTTTAGAATTGTCGGCCTAGTGCATGTAAAGCTTCCAGATAGAAATCAGAGAACTATTTTCTCTTGTTTGAGAAGTTATGGCTTTTGTTATCCTGTTTTTGGTAAAATTTGATCCTAGAATCTAACCCAACCCCACTCTTACCTCTTAGCGGTTGGTAATCTTGAGAACGTAATTTATTGCACTTATAGGAGTTAGGAATAACTTTTTCAAAGCTGTTCGTGCTCTTGGAAATGTTAAAAAAATCTTACAATCTTTTTGCCATTTGAGATTGCTTTTGGGATGTCTGAAAGTGTGAGATTTCTGTAAGCAGGAAGTTTGCTTTCTGAAAACTGATTCTAATAACCCTTCAGTATGAACCCAAAAATGCCCCAACACAATGAACAAATACCAAAACTGCCCCAGTTTTTTGATTTTCAAATATCTTGTAATCAGCACAACCTTGTGGTCCCTCTTTTACATTTAATATATCTTTTCCTATTATATTAGGTAGTACAAACTTTTTGGTTGACTAGAAGTAGCAGCATTATTTTTGTGATATGTTAAAATAGTTGCTTTTTTTGTTTCCCTTTGTAGATACATATTGTGTGTCGTGGGGTGTCCAGTGGAGGGCATGGTACCTCCATCAAAAGTAGCATATGTATCTAAACAGCTTTACGACATGGGTTGCTCAGAAATTTCCCTTGGTGATACAATTGGTGTTGGTACACCTGGTAAATTTGAAGCTGCCTTTTTGTTTTATTAAATGATTAAATTCTTATGTTACAAGTGCTCTTATTATTGTATCGGCACCATGAAATTGTTTCCATAACATGATTTCTCATTACAGAGGTTTTGGAACCTGTTGATGATGATTTATACTTCTGATTTCTATGTAATTTTTGTTTCATTATATGATTTACTAAACCAATGTGAGGCTTTAGTACTAGAGTTTCTATTTTTCATCTGCTTTGCTAAGAGGATTCAAATGCGTATGATCAGTAGGATCTTTCTGGTTTAGTTCTTTCTTGGCATCCTATCCTCACTTGCAAGGAAACACAATACCCTTGTAATGCATCCTCGGCTTGAATGAATTAGCTGGAGTCAGCCTTTATATTCTTTTCTTTTCTTTTTTTTTTTATTCTTTTTTGGGTAAAATGGTTTAAAGTTCATCAAGTTTCTGTTTATGATTAGTAAGGATGTAAATAGGACATGAGTCTTGAAGATGAACAATCAATGGTTGATGAATGAGAAATTAAGGACTTGATTGTAGGATATAATGATTATTAAGTACTCACCAATACGGTGAGTAAGCTTGTCCAGTGGAGATGAAATGTAGGAAACAATCTAAACATGACTGGGGCTTATTTAGCTTGATATAATATGCTCTCTTATAAAATTCAGATGTGGTTAGATGCCAGTTGCCTGACCAGAATACCGTATCGGTTGCCTTATGTCAAATACTTAGTTTGTGTTTGTTGTTAAGAAAAAGCGTTATATTGTGTTTCAATGGTACATAAAAAGTAATTCTTCACAACTGATAGCTTGCAGGTGTCAAATGATTTTCGATTATCTTAGGACGCAAAACTGAGCTTGGTGACAATTCAACTCTCACTATTTCCTATTCTTGTTAATCATATAGCTAGAAAATTGTTCATAAGGTCAATGTGAATAAGGCTGGGCAAAAATGTTTTTACTATTGTTTTAAAAGTAGCTGCGAATTCAGAAGGTTGGGTGTTACAAAGAATCGAGGAGGAAGCTCTTGTGAGGCACTTAACAGCAACACCAGTGATGCCTCCCTTGTCCCATTTCCAATGTTATATGACCCTTCACTCTTCTATGACTATGACACCTTGACATCCCAATTAAGAATTCTCAAAGCACTTAAAGGTTTATTGAAACTTTATCAACCACCTTCTGGAAATTACTGCATTCTAAGCTAAGCATTGAAAAATACAAATTTTATTGACTTCCCAGTTAAGAATTCTGAAAGCACTTACAAGATCTATTTCCATTTTGTGTAGCCTAATTTTGCATCATTATATGTGTGTGTGTGTGTGTGTGTGTGTGTGTTGTGTTTCTTAAATGTTCTAATGCATTGATATTTCTGGTTTAATGCCTATTAAGTATTTAATTCTTCTCTCCCTTGGCCTAGGTACTGTCATTCCAATGATTGAAGCTGTTCTTGATGTTGTTCCTGTTGATAATCTTGCTGTCCATTTTCATGACACTTATGGGCAAGCCCTTTCAAATATTTTTGCTTCGCTTCAGGTAAGACACCTCATCTTTTTGATTTACGCATAAAAGGAACCAATTTTGGCTGTCCTTTGTTTCCTTCAAGCTTGAACCTTTGAAATTGATGTGTCTTTAAACATAGTTTCACAGCATTTTCACTAAAATGTCTTTTCGTTCAGATCCTAAATAACCCTCAATTGTGTTGATTGAATCACTACACATAATAAGAGGATCATTTGTTTGAATCCACGCAACAAGTTTATGTGGGGGTGTGGTAGAGTTTAAACATTATTGTCGAATAATTTCCCATAAGTTTTGAAGTTTGAGAGGTAATGGTAATTTAGTAGTATTTAAGTCTTCATTTGGGATTGTCGTGCTTTGAAAGCAAAACTTAAAAAAACACATCATTTTTCCACTAATATTGGACATCTAATGGTTTTATCCCTTGTCAGTTGTAGCTCCAAAGCTACAACACCTCAATATCAAACAAAGGCTAAGATACTAGCAGTTGGAAAGTTGATATCATGCACAAACACTCATGATGAATTGGTGTTCAAACATCAAGATGAGTAATCTGATAGAAAAGTTCTTATCACGACTTTCAGGAATCAAACTGCTACATGTTTAACAAGTTAAATTATTCCCATTTCTAAAACTAACTCAGCTGAGGATTCAAGCTAGAAACAGTCAGGCATTAATTAGAAAATATGATGCGCCTATCCTCAGTTGGGGATTCTAATCTTTGTTTTGGAACCGTTGCAGAGAAGTTTGAAGAAAAGTATGGGATTGTAAGAGCATTCAATTGGTGAAGTAGGGCATGATCACCAGATCTTGGGATAATTATTGTTGAGAAAAGAATCCTAAATTTGTAAACAGCTTTGGAGGTTTTCTTAGAAAGACACTCTTTATGAAAATCCATTATGGATCAATTTAGAGTTCCAACCATTGTTTGAAGACCATATATGCTCTTCTAGAATGCCATCCCCGAAGGCAACTGCTGTTTTCTTCAAATTTGTATGAATTTACAAATTTGTGACTGCCACAATACAGAAACAGAGTACATACTAAATATGTGTATTTGTTTTCAAATAATTTAGAAACACTTACGATTTCTACAAATTTGTGACTGGCACAATACAGAAACAGAGTACATACTAAATATGTGTATTTGTATTCAAATAATTTTGAAAGACTTATGATTTCATTTAAAATTTTTCTGTTTTCTCCCCAGATGGGCATCAGCATAGTTGACTTGTCAGTGTCTGGTCTTGGAGGCTGTCCATATGCTAAGGGTGCTTCTGGAAATGTTGCCACTGAAGATGTTGTTTACATGCTCAATGGGCTCGGAATTAGGACTAATGTAGGCATTGGAAAGCTCATGGTAGCTGGCAACTTTATCTGCAAGCACTTGGGACACCCATCTGGTTCAAAGACGACAATTGCCTTAAGTAAGAACACCATAGCTCATGCCTCCAGGCTTTAAGGTATTAGAACTAAATTGGCTTCTATTCTTCCACCATTTAAACTAGGTTACCTCTCTCTCTCTCTCTCTCTCTCATGCTTGTGCTCAAGTTTTTACCATTTGCCTCTCTAAACTGATGTGCCTATGTACAGCTTTCCAAAATGAAACTGTTATCATTTGCAGTAGCCTTAAGCATGTCCATCTGGTAGTTTATTAAGTTCAATGTACAACATTTTGTTCTGTCTGTGTGGTTCAGGTGATGTAAAATATCCTGCTCGAATCACTGGAACTGTCTCTATGTGAACTCTGCTGTTGGATTGCTTGTCTGAATGGCAAAGTTTGACATTGTCTTCTTTCGTTGATCTATAGGCCTCATCTTTAACATACGGTTGAAATCGTTGTATCTCCATCTCGATGGTAAAAGCAACTCAAGCATTGATTTAATTGGTTGACTTAGGACAGACAGAAATAACAAAAGACAATTTGTACGTGCAATTCCTAAAACAATAAATTTGGATAGAGAGCTGTGCTTGACAACATTTAAAAAGTGTATGGAAAACATGAAGGAATCGAGTTATTCTTATGCACTATCACTAGTAAGGAACTAAACCTGTAGAAGAAGCCTTGGCAATTTAATTGTTTGCTTCATTGTCGATAGAATTGCTGCTTGGCACAGAACTTGCACATGGCTCCATTCATCAACTGAACTATCGTAAATTGTTATTTTATGTATTATACTGTAGCCATTGTTGGATTTTCATATTTGACTGTGTTGATGTTGTATGGAGTCATGATGCTAGCTTCCAAGTTAATACGGAGTAAAGACTGTGCGGTGTTGTGGGTTTTAATCCAATGAGTTAGAATCATTAGAAACCTGCTCATTGTATGACTTTCATGGGAGTTCATTATTTGTTGCAGGTGGTGGTGATCAAATTTTAAAATTGTTACAATGGTTGAGGCATGATCTGTTGCCTTCAGACAGGCAAGATAAAAAAAATGCCAAGGCTAAAGTTTTGTTTCTGTCATGTTTTCTGTAGAGGGACTGGAGTTACTTAAAAGAGGAGCCAAGTATGTATTATGCATGCACACGAACTAAAATTTATGCAAAGACGAGTTCTTTGTGGTGGGTTAGTAATAATATTTTGGAAAGGAAAATATAGAAAGACTGTTGGTTGCTGGAAGAAAGGTAGTTCAAGTCTGGCGTATTTATTTAAAATATCAGTTATAAATGAAGTGCAGAAGCTGTCTGTAATTGGGGTTTTCTTCATCAGGGTTTCCAGGAGGAATGCATACAATCTAAACAGGAAGATGGTTGTTATTATTTTTTTCCTTTTGGAAGTAAAAGGAAATAAAGTCCAAAGTATAAGAAAGAAGTCCTTGTGCAAACGCAAATGCCGTATGCACTAAGGAAAGGATTAGGAATCCCTTATTTCTACGCCACACGAAATCAACAACTATGCATCTATCACTTTCAAGTATTCATGAAAAGTTCCACTTTCCACCTTTTATCATTCCCTTTTTGGCTTTTTCTTTTATTTTTATTTATGAGTTCATTCTCCTCATTTTTCAGAATTATCTAACCATTTTTCTTCATAGTTTTGTTTATTGTAGTTTCAAAACTATATGGGAAGTTAATAATAATTAATAATTATTCACACATTTTTATTTAAGTATTAAATCATTTAGTTTTGAGATAATTGTAAAAATTATAAAAATTTAATTTTAAATATAATCTTTATTTCTTAGTAATAAGCTCTTTTTTACACTTAACAAATTAAATTAATGCATTGAAATTTTAATTTTGGCGATCGTGGACTCTCAAATCTCTCGTAATTATATTTTAGGTTTCATTACAGTATATTAAATATAATATATATTTTATATTTTAAATTTTAGGTTAAAAATATTTTAATTAAATTTTAATTTTAATATATATAATATTAAATTAAAACTTCCTTAATACAATGAACTTTATATTAGAAGAACATGACTTCCTATTAAATCCTTTTGTGTTTATACGAAAGCATAATGATAAATTCACATTCTTAATCTTACATAGAATTTGATATCAAGATCTTATAAAAATATATACATATAAAAGTTGTGATAATTTTTAAATTCCAATTAGTTTGATTATAAAATTCTTTAGGATGATAAATGTTTAGATTTTCTATTTTACTCATAAATAAAAGCATATTTATTTATAATTTATAAATTTGCACAAAATATATATATATGGTGGTAACATGGGTGGGTAAGGACGAACTAGTACCAAAAATATAGTGTTGTCTTCCTCTTAATCACTCAAAGTAAGAGTAATTAAGAGAATTGGATGCTTTCCCTACAATAACCACCTTACGTACATTAAATTCTCATCAAATTTAAAATAATAATAATAATAATAATAATAATAATAATAATAATATGCAGAAATTGTACAGCCAAGGACGAAAACTTATCTTGTCACAATAATGCACCTCTTTGATTATAGTACAACAATTAAAGCTATATAATGTTGTATTGTTGTACAATACTATAGTATATATCACGTGAAATTGGAATGTAATGTATATAATAAATACATTTACTCTGAATATATATATATATAGAGAGAGAGAGAGAGAGAGAGAGAGATAGAGAGAACTCAGACACACACACACACACACGCGCGCGCGCGAACTCCTGCTTACAAATTAATTAATAAATTAAAAGAAAATAGATGATTCATAATATTAAATGTGATTATGATGAGTTAAAATGATGAGATGAAGAAAAAGTTGCATTGGAGGACAGTTGTTTTGTTAACAGAAGGAGCAGCTTCAAGAAATACAGCAAGAGACAGAGAGTGCAGGAAAGAAGCAGACCAACCTTCATAACAACAACCACCACCATTAATGGCAGTTTCAAATAATTTAACATTTCACGAGAACGAAAGAAAGAAAGAAAGAAAAAAAGAAATAATAATATTTGAAAAATTAAAAGTATTTAATTTCTTCTTCTTATTATTATACATAATTAATTTTTCAACATTTAGGTAGTATAATTTCCTCACAAATTATTAAACTCAAAGCTAGATTTTGATATACATGATATGTGAGATTGCTAGATATATATATATATATATATCTCTATATATATCTATCTTACTGCCAAGTCTCAAGCATCAAAAATGTTCATAAGAAAATAGCACAAATAAATAAATAAATAAAAGGAAATAAACTAAAAAAGAAAAGAAAATTTCATAGCTTAAAATTAAGAGAGAAATCAAGCTTTGTTTCTCTATTAACTTATCTGTTGTGTAGAGGATTTGGACCAGTGTAGACTTTTCTCTTTTCACCACCAAGAGTTTCATCAGGGTTGTTATTATTTGCCTTGAATCTACCATGGGAGCTAACGGGATTGAGCTGAGCAGTCGACGTCCGATCTTTAAATCTAGCAAATTTTGCATTCCCATGATGATCAGCATAGCACAGACAAGTCTGCAACTGGAGTAACATCACAAGAAGAAGAAGCAGAAGAAGAAGATACAAGCAAGCAGCTAACTGATCTCTTCTCAGACGCATCAGAAACAAGTTCTTCATGGCATGGAAACTGAAAACCCAGAACAAAACTGTTCGCAAAACGACTGAAGATTACTATTCTAGCAAGCAAAAAGAAAGTTAACTTTTTGAGGTTGTTTCTTTTGTTTTTGTTTTAGAGATTACCTAGGAGTTTGAAGAAGAAGAAGAAGAAGAAGAAGAGGCAAGTCAATGTGGCGTGAGAGTCAAAATGCATAGAACTTGCTGCCCTGATTGCCGCAGCAGAGGCTTTTTATTGGAAAACTAATTTTGCTACTGATTTCAGGGCCTAGTTTTGGCTGAGAAAACCAATAAAAGCTTCCCAACCAGAGAAAGAAAGAGAGAGAAGAAAAGGGTTTTGTTTTCAATATTTCATAAGCTAATAGCTAATGAATTGTTGAAGCCGAATGAAAGAAAAGCACCCCGATGTTTCTTTCCAATCTTTTTCAATCTTGGATCATGTGAGATTTATCATTTTCTCTAGTTTTTTATCCCCTTTGTAAAATTGTTTTGTTAAGACAATTCTTGCCTACAATTTAGGTTTTAATTGAGGGTATCCTTGCACTGGAAGATAAGCCCAAGGGCAGTGGAGGAAATTTCAATATTAAGGAGATTTACATGTAAATAGAAAATGCTGAGAGGAAAACACTGTTTGATTGCCCTGTGTGATGCATGAGATTATAAAATCTTAGTGTGAAGAGACTGTGTATAAGTGTTGTATTTGTAGACGTATGTTTCATGCCAAGAATGCATCGACAAAACTTAGAGAAAATGAATACAAGAGTACCCACCAAATCTGCAAACGCCATAGTAAAATTAAATCACTTGGTAGTAGGGTTCCATCTCCTAGATTATTTGATAAAATATACACATTTTTGCTGCACATTCATATAGTGTTTATCACATATTCTCTTATTATTATGTTCGACATTCATAATTTCATTTAAAAATGATAATGAAAGATTTAAAAAAAATAAAAAAAATATTGCACATCAAATTTAAATGTACACATAATTTATCTTATGAGCATGTTGATTTGCCCAGTTAATTATGCTAATTAGTGAATAATATAACATATAGTGGAAGAAGGAATAAGCTGATAAATTTGTCACTTGTGTTAGTCAAAGACATAATTAAATCAGTATGTCAAAATGGACCCTTGGCCTTTTCGAAGATATACCAATTGATAATGTGACTATATATCCAATATTTTATAATTGTCCGAATTGTCAGTTTAGCATACACTGCAGAATTTTTAAGACATATGCATATTTTTAATAAACACAGATAAATAAATCTCAAGCTTTTCTTTGTTTCCTCTGTTGTATTTGTTTTTATTGGCATAAGATAAACTTGAAGGAATTTGAGTATCTAAAGCTTGCAAAAAAGCAAAAAAAAAAAAAAAAAAAAAAAAAAAAAGAAGGAAAGAAAGAAAGAAAGAAGAAAGAGAGGTGTGGTGGGGCAGAAAGAGGTGGGAATTGATCAATGTATCAAAATGTTTGTAGTGGTGTCTTTCTTTGAAGAAATGATGATGTTTTAGCTTAACTTTATTTATTTTATTTTATTTTTAATTTTGTAGAAGAAAAGGATGATCAGTACATCAAAGTCATGGGCACTTGATGATTTTTGCACCAACAAAAAGGTAACCCTAAATTTTTGATTCCATACTTTGTAAAACTATTATCAATTTTCTCTGAAACTATAAACTAAAAAAAAAAAAAAAAGATTAAGTTTATGTTGCTTTTAATTTTACCCTCCAATTTCAACCACCAACTTTGCTAGATTACATTATTTATTATTTTTTATTAAGGTGAAATGACATTAGAATCATAGCAATAAGTATGTTTAATAGAAATAGAAATTAAAATTAAATGTAAGGATTAAATTAATTGTAAAGATTGCTGGGTTTGAGTTGACGACATCAGTGGTCATTACTGTCCACTGTAATTATGCCATGCAAACAACATCAAAATCACACAGCCACATTTGACTATGCATGTTTCATTTTCATCATTTACCACAAGATGTTTAATGGGAAACTTAATTATTGAGTTTGGCTTCTAAAATGTTTGATCTTTGACTTGTATTATATTTGTCTCTTGATATATATATATATATATATATATAGTTTTCTAGATCTCTATATATTCGTTTAGATTATTGTGACAAAACCTAGTTTAATTAATTTATTGTACCAATCACAACAATAATTAAGTAAATAATTAACCTTGTTTCATGCATGAACCTAGCCATGTCAGGATAATATTTTCATTATTGGTTGAATTAATATATTCCTTCTTGTAATCTCTTTTTAATTTAAAGATACCAATTTTATGATTGTTTAATTATTTATTTAAAGGCAAAATTTTATAATAAAATAAACAATTTTTATTCCATTTACTGTCAGTATTTAAGGTAAAACATATTTTAGAGGAATGATCAACAGTCTTATAACTTCATACAATTTATTATAACAACTTTAAACCCTAGATTAAAGAAGATTGAATGGCAACAGATTAGATGAGGGTGCATGAGGCCATGAGACTCAGACATTGTTAGGAGAAGGCAGTAAATAAAAGAGTCCTTCAAACCGTGACTAAGGAATAGGACACTGGCTGTCTGAGTAGGTTATTATCAACTTAGGCTGATGGTGGAAAAGGAATCGGGGCTAAACAGTGAAAAGTAATTAGTGAATCTTTAATGATTGAATGATAGATATGCCGAACCACAATGAACATTCACGCACACCAAACGTGAATACAACAAACTGGTTTAGGGCTATTTTTGTCGCTTAATCAAGTCAAATATTGTCAGCTCACTGCAATCTTTGGCCGTGCTTGTAATTTGATCTCAACCCACTAATTAAATCTCAAGCTAAAAAATCGAGGGGAAAGAAAATTTGATTGAAGTTCCAAATCATTAATATTCTTTAACATGGATGCTCTCAACCTGAAATTATTTATACAAATCAATACAATAATATAATATTATTATCACTTATATTTTCTATATTTTCATTAAAATAAAAAATTATATAAAATATGCAATATAAAATAAAAATTTTAATTGAAATGTAAAAAATCTGGAATATGTTTAGTAAATAATAGAGAAGATTAAATAAAGAAGAGAAGAATTGAGAAAATTTTATAAAAGAGGAAGTGTTAAATCCATAGTGCAAGGAATATTAGGTTGGCTCATTACTTATCAAAATTAGAGTCTATGAACTAAGATTAAGGTGTCTATATATGTCTATATGTTGAAGTTTAAAACAAGAGACAAAAAGAAAATCATGAATACAGAAGCTCGACGCCAACCTGGCACTTGAGCAGGACATTTGTAGAACCTTTGCGCCAACTTGGCACCTAGTTGTAGTTTGAGCAAGCTAGTTCTAACTTTGTGCCAATACGGTGCCAAGCGGGCACACGAACGACCATCCTTGGGTAATTTGGTATCTACTTCGTGCCAACCTTATGCTCAAACTAAAAATCCCAAAAGTTATCTAGAAACTTAGCGCCAATTTAAAGCTTGAGCGAGCATGCAATATTTATATAAGGTAACATTTTTTGACTTAATTTGAGAGGCGATATTTGAATATTTTGAATACATCTAAGTTTAAAAGTTTTTAAATACTCTCTAAACTTTTCCATTGATTAGCTTTTAAAAGAAAATATAAATATTGTGCTTTTTCATGAATTTGATTTAAGTATTTTTTTTTAAAAGAATATTTTACTATAATTTTTCTTATGAAAATTAATTAAAATTTTTTCGAAATACAATAAAGTGTTAATGGTTAAAATTTTAACTTTTAAAATAGGTGTTACTTTTATAGAAAAAAAAGATTCAAAATTTTAAATAACAAAATTATTTGAAGTGAATTATTCAAATAAATATTTATAAGAATTCTTATAATATAATAAACAGTTATAAATCTTTTTTAATATAATAAATTTTGGATGGCTCTTGTGATTATTCATGAAGAGTTTTTCACAAAATTTTCTTACAATAATAAATGTTGTCTTTATTTTATTGCTTTATTGTTTTATATGTGATTTGTTGTTGCTTTGTGATTGCTTTATAATTGGTGTTGACTGCATTGAAATTGCTCTATCTAGTCTTGGGGTCTAAACCTTAGGACTTTCACGCAGGAAGAACACAGTAATTTTTCTCAAAATCTGATCCTAACTTGAGGGGGACAAGACATCTTTGAGTGACTTTGGCTTAGGCAACTCTAAAAGGGTGAAGATGAAGTCCTGGCTTAAGCTGAAACTTAACAACTGCGGATTGAATATGACATTCATAGTGCTAGCCCAGTCGACCGGTAATTTATATGTCTTTTCCTTGTAAGGAATGAAGGTATGAAAGATACTCGTTTGTATCCATGCATAAGAATGTATAGAAGTTGATAAGATAAATCTCGTGACAGTATTTATTGGAAAATTACATTCTCTCTCCCTAACGTCCTTCTTTTAGACCTAACTCATCGGTCTCATTAAGATGCTTGATAACCTCTACCTCATCTTCCTCTACAAGCGGCTCGTTAAGTGCCTGGTTAATGGTTAAAGTACGATGAGGACAACGAGAGACGCTGTGTCCTTTGATATGACAACGGAAACATTCTATCTGAGAAGGTTAGAATGATAACTAGAGAAAACTGAAGGTGTTTGTTTTGGCGTATTAGCTTAAGGTCGATAATCATCATTAGGGGAAGATGCAATAGGGGCTCGAGAAGTTAGTGGCTGAGATTTAGTGGTGGTTTATCTATATGCAAAGGACTAGATGAAAGAGTGTATCCAGTCTGATTAGAAGTTCTTCATTAGCTAGGATAATGAAGATACCTCTCCGTTTCCACGCTTTTGATATGCACCTTGCATGGTCTTAGGTATATGCATTTCCAACTCTTTTTTTTTTTTTACGTCTGCTTTCAATCCATTATTAAACCCATGCAAAGTTACTCGTTTATCTTCTACAATGTCACATCGTAACATAAATAATTAAATCCGTTTGTATTCAATGACTGTAGAAATTTATTTGCATAAGATTTATCCGTTAGTTAATTAAGTGCTTTGTGTGGTGGGTACTCAGGTATTTCTTCTTCAACTTTAATTTCATTCCATCCAAAATGTGATAGGCTCTTAACCAAGACTTGTACTATAACAATAAATTAATTAATTAGTGTTTTAAGATGTTTTAAATAAATATGTAACAATAATACAACATTGTCACATAATTGTATAAATTGAGTTTGTATGTTTCTTACATTATTTAATTTTTTATACAAAATGTACATTTTGGCACAACTTACATTCTTTTTTTTGTACACCTGGGAATACACACACACACGCACACACACAAGGATTTAATTAACATGTTTTTAGGGAGGCAATGCGTAGAGATTTAATAGCATTCTTTCTATCCAATTTTGTTTATGAATTTTATTTTCTTATTTTATTTATCTTTGTCTCTCTACATAACTTTTCCCTTTGAGATGGGATAGACCCACCACTCGGCAGAAACTCAAGGGTTGGACCAAGAATTTTGTGAAAAATGAAATTGATATATATATATATATATATATATATATATATTCGATAATAATGAGAGAGCAAAATATGATCAGCTTTGGATGGTAACAAACAATTAAAGTTCAAATCCTTAAATGGGCAATGTCGTTAGCAGTA
The DNA here is from genome assembly GCA_032402905.1 of Khaya senegalensis. Classification (NCBI taxonomy): domain Eukaryota; kingdom Viridiplantae; phylum Streptophyta; class Magnoliopsida; order Sapindales; family Meliaceae; genus Khaya; species Khaya senegalensis. The sequence goes on along the minus strand of CP135533.1, from coordinate 8,213,036 downwards.
TAGTCGGTATGATTAAGTCAAAGAAAAATATTGCTCTTCAAGCAAAGTGGGTTTCTCTCTTTTATCATTTTATTGCCTTTCTTCACTCCTTCAGTCAAACTCTAGTTGCAGTCATCATTGGAACATAACTAGCATATGAAATTAATCTTTCATTATGACCTTCATATGCCTTTGCCCTTGTTAATTGCTAATCACACTAGTTAATTAATTTAGTTATATATTCTTTAATTATAAAATCCATATATGTGTGTGTCCCTATATATCTTCTTTATTCTCTCACACCTACAGAACCAGATTTTTGTGCTAATGGTTTTTGTTCAAGGAGAAGCATTATCCTATTCAGCTTACCTTACCGAATCTTCAATGGATCCATTTTATTAACATTTTAACTCTGATATATAGTTAACGAAAAAGAATTGATATTATAAATCATCTTCTACACAATTTTAAAAAAATCGAAAGAGGTCATATTTACTGAACATTTTAGTTTTGATCATTGGCGTAGGCTTTGTATCACTAGTCACCAAATGAGAAAGCGCATGACAACAATTGTGATAGAGAGGAGGAAATTTCAATATCCGATTGTGTCTTATAGAGTTTGGTTCAATTTTAATTTCTTATAAATTAGTGATGTTTTTAATCACATCATTATAACTAATTGGCATTTAATTTTGCCTAGTAATTAACACTATTACTAGCAACTTAATTATGAATAAAGCATGAGGTCAGTGGTTCGTAGCCCCATATATATATATGTGTGTGTGTGTGTGTGTGTGTGTGTTGCATTGTAGGGCTCATTTAACTTAGAATTAAGTTGGTCAAATTAATCATAATGATTGCACTCTAGCTGTCTGTGAATAATTCCATTTCCTTTCCTTTATTATGTTCTTTTTCTAAGAGGCATCTGTTTATGGTCTGTTAGCCAGTCAAAAATCATAATTAGACCAATATTAATTACTCACTTTCGACCTAAGGTTACTCATTAAAACTGTATTATTTGCAGCATTGATCTTTCAATAGATTTCAAATTAAAAGAAAATGTTTCTGCAAAAGTATGTATGATATGATATAGGATGATGAGTTTTATCTCCAAAGATTTTTTACTTTTTCGTTCAAGGAAAAAGGCTTGTGTATGTTTCTCCCAAGAATGTTGTGGTAATTGAAATATACATGTTTTCTGGCAGCAAGATGAGTCACAATGAAGTACCGCAAGAAAACAGTATCGCATTAGGACATAGTTAGGAATCGTGGGCACATGACATGATCACATAGCTCTGCGGACAATGAGCCTTAGCCAGCTACCTAATTCAATAATTATGCTGTTAGAGAAACTAGTTCATCTCCTTTTCTTTCACGTTTCTGAGTGGTCAAACAAATGGTAAAGTAGTTGTTGTTGTCCTTATTATTATGGTTTGAACACTAAATTATAAATACACAGACTACACATGCACATGCGGAAACACTTCGTGCGGACATCTCATCATTTTGTTACCTCTGCGTCAGGTTTTTGAAGATGGTTTATGATACCTTCAAGCTTCATTCGCACAACAAAGGGCAAGAGAAGCTTCATTGTTAGCCTAGCTTTTACATTTTATTTTATTTATTTTTTAAAAATTTTTTTGGATTCATGCTCATGTCTTAGGCTTCGGCGTCTTAGGGTTCGCTCTCGGAGATTGCTTTGTTGGCAACAAAATCTCCTTTGTTGTGTGTGTTAGAGATGACTCCTTCAAATTTGTCAGACGAGATCTTTATTTGCACCGTCCTTTCTGGATATTTTGTTTTTGTCTAACATTATATTACATATATCTAATGTTATAGTCAGATTTTGGTCCATTGGTTATACCATAAATAATATTATACTTGCATGGTGTACTAAATTGGCAGGAAAAGAATTGGATTCGCAATCGCAAATAACAATATTGATCCATTGAAGAGATTCAGTACCCTTTGTCTGAATTTGGACTGGAATTGTTTCCACAAAAGAAGACGGGATGCTTTTTGTTATTTGTAATAAAATTTGCAGACATTCTTAACGTGAACCTTGGTTATTCATGAATTTGCTCAACAGAACAGACAATATTACATAGCTTCTGGTAGTGGCTTTCCCCCGAGAAACGCAGAAAAAAGAGCAAGTGATCTCTCTGGCTGCGAAAATGGAGCTTCATGTGCTGCTCCTCTAATTGTGGCAAAAGATAATATATCACCATATACTTGTGTCCATCCAGCAACCTGTCAGAAAGACCAAGTTTTTCAACTTAAGCATCTTAATTATGACTTTGATTCATGTCCAGGTTTCCTGGAATAAACTGACTAATGTAATATACCTGTCTTCCCTCAAACCAGACTCTGTAAGGCACAGTTGTGTTAAGTCCAATCTCCTTTGCTAATCCGTTCACTAGCATCCGAGATCCGGTTAGTGGGATGACTGAATCTTGATCTCCACTGAAGAAATTTAAAGTTTAATATTACTATAAGAAGACTCTCAAATATATATATTTGAGATCCCGGAAAGATTCAATGAAAATATCTAAAATGATTTTGTATAGCACCTGTAAACCAAAACCCTGATGCCAGACTTGGCAAGCTTGCCTAGCACATGAATGGTTGGTGATTCAAGATTTTGCATATCATATCCAAGTACACTGTTATCAAGAGACATAAGATAATAAAAACAAGAGACAGAGAAAGAATAATAGGATCATTTTTCTCTGCTTTGCTGCAGTAAATAGTAGGAGAGCATTTACAATCTAAAAGTAAAAGTAGTTAGTTCAAGAATTTCAATTGTTAGAACCTATAAACTGGAAGAGAAAAGTAGAGTTATATCTGATACTGTTTGGTAAATTATGGAATTTGAGTGCTAAGTAGGTATAAATTATGTTTAATTATGCCACAAATAATTCAAGTTAATAGAAGGATGCAATCCATACTACTTTAAGAAAAAATATTGTACTTCTTATCTATATTTACTTGCATCTAATGCTCTAGAGAGTGGCAAATCATAGGAGGAATTTGGAATGGTTGGTTAATAGCTAGTACTTTGTTTTTGCCAATAATTTTAAGAGTTTGGGTACAAATATTGGAACTTGATATACAATACCTGACAATCGATCATGTTGCTTTATCTGATGTAGTCTTCTAAATTCTTTTTTGGGTTTTATTAGGCTAAGAAATTAACCAATTTCGTTTTTCCATCAGTATTAGTAGCATTGAATGCAAATCTTACTCGCTACAGACAGACCATCTGATGATTCCGACAAGCCGAGCATGGAAAGCTTCCTGGACATCTTTGCGATTTAGGTATTTAATTGTTTCGTCTTCGACACATACATCTATTTCCTCTTTGTCTTGCTGTAAATGAGAACTCAAAACTTATAAGCTAAACCTGATTAACTAATAAAAACAGGGTAAAACAGAATCGCAAAAGGTTAATAGCATCTGTAACAAGAATGAGATTGATAAGAATAAGATAAAAACTTGCCAATTTATTTAGCATCTTAGATTGTGAAATAACCGAGGACAAACAGACATCAAGAGTAACATCATAAGTGTCAATGAATCTGCTAATTTCTCTTGAAACTTGGCTTGCTACTTGAGCGCAAACAGGGGTAAGGGAGCCACTTTGACTCTGTCTTCTAATTTGAGAATAGTTGCACTTTGAAGTGAAAATTTCGTAAGTTGAATCTGATATCAGTCCATGAGACCAAAAGAATTCAGCCCTAGAGTTGAAATCTGTATTGAATTCCAAAAGAGGATTCCCTATCTGCAGCCACCAATGTTTTAGCATATCGTCTCAATCAAATTTATTTTCATATTAAATGTAGCCACTAAAATTCTAAGTACTTACTGCTATTCCCTTCAGATTGATATTCCTGTTGGATTGAATAATGAGCTGCGCTAGTTGTGGGACATAGTGGCCTGGTAACAAGCAAACTTACAAGTCAATTCAGTACCAAAAACGAAGAAAAAAAAATGGTATCCAATGACTTAAAAGATACCTCCATAGCTCTCTCCTGTGATGTAAAAATCTCGATTTTTGTATTCTGGGAATTCAGTGAACCATCTCTCCAGGAATGCAAGATTATCTCGTGCTTAAAAAGAATTGGCATGGTATCAGTATAAAAATAAAGTTTCCTTACTGCTTCCAGGTTATCCATTAACGAAAACAAACAATCCTGGGTAAATCAGAATGTGACATTCCAGGTAAATTTAGTCAGTTAAGTCCTCAAGGAGTGAAAAGTTCCAAATAATCAACTAGGACATACAATGTAAATAGTTGAGTTTTAACTTGGTTAGTGAATTTCACAGAAAAGTTGTGGAAAATAAAACCTGTGATGTCGTCATTTACAGAGTTGTAGAAAGCTTTATTAGCAGAGTAAGAGAATCCAACTCCTGCTGGTGATTCCAGGTATAACATATTTGCTTCTGCCAAAAGAAAGAACTTCATATCAGCAAATATTTACTGAAGTGTATATTTTGGAATGATAAGCACAACAATTACAGAATAGACACTTTAAGTTCAGGCAAAATTATAAACATGAAATCTGTGACAAGCTACCTTTGTTCCAACTATATTGATTTTTGAACAAAATGTCTCCACTTGGTTTAAAAGGACCATGCTCACAGAAAGCTCCAGCTCCAACAGAAGAACAACCAGGCCCTACAAACAAACCCCAGAAATGATAAGCTTATTTTTCTCATAAAATCCAGTTAAAATTGGGAAATTCATATTATTATTACCTCCATTTAGCCAAAGAACAAGTGGCTTTGAAACTGCTTCAGTTTCTGCTTCTACAAAGTAATAAAAAAGTGCTCTATTTTGCCTCTCATCTACCGTTATGTATCCTGCATACTGCTGGAAACTGGTCTCTGGTTGCCCTGGCAAACTCTTGATTTTATCAGCTTGGGGAGCAGATTTTGTTGTAAAAAATGCTTGGAAGAATACAGTTGCAGTGATGATTATCCATTGGTGAAGTCTCATGTTATGTCTGTGCGATGCCTGCAAGAGAGAGTACTTGCAGCTCGAATCTTGGCTTCTTAAAAACCAGATCTTGAATATGATCAGCTTTTTACAAAGCGACTCTCTAATGAATTTCGTGTATTGGAAACACTGGATGATTGTGAATAGCTTTTGCTTATTCCATAGTGCTTTTTCTTCATCCAGTGGTGTGCATTATCTTATCCCAACGTTACTTCGAATATATTGATTATGGAGTCGAATACAGAGAGAAAATTGAAAATACAATACAAACAAATGAAATTATTATTCATTGCACCATGCATACAAACAAAATNAAATACAATACAAACAAATGAAATTATTATTCATTGCACCATGCATACAAACAAATGAAATTATTATTCATTGCACCATGCATACAAACAAAATGGAATTTAACTATTAATTTGATTCACTAAATGCCAAGCCTGTAAATAATTAAATAATCGAATACAAAATGATCTTTGGTTTGATATTTTTATTCATTTTTTTTGGAATTTGGAATTCAAATTTGGTTAATTTTAAAAATGTTGACTTAATTTTCACGGGTGCTACAGAATTCTCAAGCAGGGACCCAAAAGTTTCATATTTCCCCTACATAAGTCTGAAGAATACATAGGAAGCACCGCTGGCTAAATTGGAGTCTAGTCATAGTGAGTGTTGAAGGGGAAAGCACAACCACTTGCGTGAATCTTTTCACCGAAAAGGTTGACGATCCTCAATAAACAACAAATCCTTTTGCTTAAATTTATAGAGAAAAACACACACAAACAGACACCAACCATGCATTTGGAAAATGAAATATGGAAGAGACTTCACTTTGCACACAAATGTACATGTATCAGAATTATAAGTTTAGAGGATCACGATGTTAGAATAATATAAGTTGCCGAAATTAAATTTTTTAAAAAATGTAATAAATTAAAAAATAAAATATTACATAAAATATTATTTTATTAGTTAATTTTATTTAACGTGTCAAATTTAATAACATAATTTTTACAATGACAACTATTATGTAAAATAATTTTTTTAAATAAAATAAAATAAAATCATTCTTAATTTCACTTCTTTATTGTATTAATACGTGATAATTCATATTTTTGATATATAAATTATTAATATTTAATTTATAAAAATTAGATAAATATTATTATGTGATAAATTATTTTTTAAAATTTATAGCAAGTGTTCGATTTGTGATATATAATATTAGAGTAAATTTTAATTTTTATTTATATTAAAATATATAAAAATTTATGATATCTTTTAAGTAAAGATTGTCGGGTTGAACGTGAGTGCTTAAAAACAGTGATAATATGCATAATAGGTCAAGAAAGGTCATTTGTCTGGGGACTCACTTCCAATATTGGATTACTAGACTTTCAAAGGTTGATGACTAAAATTACTTGCCAGCTTACACGGTTAGACTTTTATTAACAAGTGAACAGGCAAGATTAACTAGATAAATTCATTCCTAGCATGTGACTGGAGCATCACTTTTCAAATTGGCTTGTGAGTCTCTCAGGTTGATCTTTTAACTTATAAAAATGAAACTTATTTAATAATTTAATTTTTTTTTAATTAATAACAAACACTTAATCTATCAAATAAATACAATTTGTGGTGTGCTACAAACTTTAAAAGGTCAAAAATTAAAATAAATAATAAAAATTAAAAATTGTGTTATAAGTTTACAAAAATTTCATAATTTTTTAAATAAAATTTTAAAATATTTAAGGATTTTTTATTTTTATTTTTATTTTTTTTTACAATTATGGCTAAATTTAGGGGTAAGTGTCAGTTACGGCTAATTTAAAGTTTCATGGTTATTTTTCAGCCTAACATAGTTTATTAGGACAAAAATATTCCCAACGCGTTTTTGCTTCTTTCGTTTCCCTTCCTGTCCCCTTTATCATCCCCGTCTCAGTTGAATTAGTGCTGTTCAAATCAATTTAAACAGTATCTCCCCACTTTCTCGATTCTCACAGTAGTAGAGAAGGTACGCTAACTCAAGTTTTAATTTCCTTTATTTATTTATTTATTAAAAAATAGATATTTAGAATCCACGCCGGTTTAATTTCAACTATTTCCCTCCGAACTTAAATCAGTGTTCATCTTAGTTCGTGGTGTTTGGGTTTACACGAATATGAATATTTATAAATTATTGCGTGCTGTGTTCTGCTTTTTGTCTTCGTATTCTGTTTTATCTAATTTCAATTAAGAGATTTCTTATGATTATTACTATTGCTTCTCCAGTGAGTTGTTTAAATGAGTTGTTGTTAAGAGATTCCGAGATTTACCTGTTTTCTTTTACAGATTTTGGGGTTAATGTTAGCGGTTTATGTTTTAATGATTTAATATGTTATGGGGTATACAGAGTTTTTTTTTTTTTCTTGGTTGGTCATAGTGTTTAAAAGTGCTTGATTATTCCTTGGAGAATGGATATCATTGGTTGCTGCTGGCAAAGATTTGTGATGCACTGTACTTGCTCGATTAAATGCCCCCGAGAAATTGTGCACGTTATTTTCTGTTTAAAATTTGTTCCTTTTTACTTAAATTTTGTTTTTTTCCTTCTTAGTTTTGAGTTTGGGCGCCTTTCTGAATTATATGTCTAATTTGATTGTTTATGTGCAAATTGTTGAACTGTTTGATTAGAGTTCAGTTGATGACCGACTGTTGTGAAATACTTATGTTTACTTTTAGAACTTAAAAGAGTTTTGTTTAGTTCAATTAGCTCAGAAGGATATTAACAATTTTTTACTTTATTGTCCTTCATTATCCTTTGCTAGTCATGTTGATTTAGACGTAATCCTGTGGCGATAAAACATTAAAACTTTTGGTTAGGTTGGCAGATTTTGGATGCATATTAAAAGACAAAAATTCTTCTTTTTCTGCATTTTCATTCCAATTCATTGAATTATTGACTCCAATGTTGCATAGCTGTTTTAATGATTAGGTTTCATTTTGTAATGTAGGTCAATTTGGGAAACAATTTTAACAAAAATTTTCTTTTTCCTACTCTCTAGACTGTAGATATGGATCCTGAGGCTGCACGGACTGCCCGAGAATCCCTGGATCTTGCATTTCACATGTCAAACATTCTTGATACGGGGCTTGATCGTCACACACTCTCAGTCCTCATTGCCCTTTGTGACTTGGGTGTTAACCCTGAGGCTCTGGCTGCAGTGGTCAAGGAACTCCAAAGAGAACCCTCTCCGTCGCTGCCATTCTCTACTGCTGCGTCATCGATACAGTGAATAGGTTTGTGGTGTTACCTTATAATTGTAGGAAGAACTTTTGTCATGAACAACCTCTTTCATGGTATGCAATATTTACGAATCTTTTGCTGCCTCATAGCTCTTATTTGTTTCTACATGCCTTATCATTTTGGTGTGTTGTACATGGATCTGTTGTCTTTGTTGTCCGGTTACTGTATTTGATCGTCTATTCTGAATTTAGTTGAGTTTTGGTGGTTATTGATGAAGTCTGGGTTGGTGTCCTTCGATTTTTTTTTTTTTTTTTTTTTTGTAGTTTGATGTTGCAATACTGTGGAACTACTTGGACAAAAGATGAAAATTTTTTACATACCTCTTATATGCACACCTGCAAACATTTGACTTATGGCTTCTTAATGAACTTGAAGCACTGCAGGAAGCAAAACTTATTGAACTCTTATCGAACATGATTTATTGGAAACTAATTCTCTGACTGTCAGCGGTTAAAATGTATCCATGGAAGCAGGCATTCGTGGAAATTCAATTATTTCTGATCTTTACTGCTAGCATTTGAAAACAGAAATGTTCAGTGTGTAATCATGAAATATCTCCGTTTACATTCACCAAACTTTTGTGGGATTTAGTATAGGAATTGAAATGTCCTTGTATGGAATTTATGTAAAATAACAACTGATTTTGTCACTGTAAGAAAACACAGTGGGATCACTTCAAAAACCTATGAGAAAAAGAATTTTTATACTTTTAACCATATGAGTGCTCCTTATTTTCGAGGAGATTCTGTCAAAGAACTATTTAGCATATCACTAAGGTGTTTATTTTGTTGAAGCGAGAATTTATTGTCAGCCTATGGACCATGAGTGCGCGTAATCATTTTGTCTCAGCTCTGATCATAGACTAGAGTATTTGCCCCATGTTTTCAGTTTTATACTTCTTAAGCTAACACTATTAGAACTAGAGTAATGGTCATAATTTGTGTGCCATTTGGGTGAGGTTGCAACCGCACTTCCTTTTTTTTTCCCCATTTTAAAGTTTGCATTAATGTAATCCAAAATCTTTCCTGATCTAGATGTGAGCAAGAATTGAACCTGAAACTTTGTATGGTTGTACCACCCCAAGAGTTTTGATGCAATAGCGGACAAATTTACTGTATCATGTTGCTTGTTGCCACCTAGAGATATGCCGATTCTCATATTGTTTGACTTGATTTGCCCAAAGTCCTCTTAAACTACCTCATCCATAAACCTCTTTCCATGTAACCATATTATGGTTAGTTTATGCATCTCTTAGTTTAGTACTACTATCATGTGATCTACTATATTATCTATAGAGGCCATTTTTAATTGTACATTGTATGAAGAGCATAAAAAGATAATGGGGAACTTTTAAGTTGGGTTAGTTCTTGGAATGTATTAACTTATAAGATGGGTTAATACTTGTACAATTTCTAGAAATATGAACTTAGGATGTACAAATTGGCCAGAGGTCGTTCAAAGAATGATAAGAAAATTTCACTACCTAATTTTGATTTCCTTGTTTTGTTCATAAAATTAAGACTAGAACTTATTTGTTGAAAAGTTAGTACTTTAATTACATTGAAGTTTCTGATTGCTTTATGCCTGGATTTGAATGCGAGAAATGTGGCCATTTTATCTGCTCATCTTGCATCCAATGTAACACTTCCAGGAACAGAACCGCTAACACACCACTGTATCTACTCTTATTATAGTTGGAGAGTTGAATGATTTTTTGTTGATTTGATTAAGTCTTTTTGTGAAATTGAACCAAAACTCAATTATAATTGACACATAATTGTAACAAAATTTTAATCACTTGTCATCAATTTCTTTTTCTTAAAGTACAAGGCTTTTCTTTTTTTTTTTTTTTTAACTAATTTTGAAAAGGTTCAACAATTGGCTCAATAATAATAGTATCTAGAAAAAAACATTAAAGTTAATGTTGATCTCTGTTTCTAGATGTTCATTTAAATACAGAATGTCCATCTTTTTATTCAATTTCTGAGATTCAATATTATCTATATTTGAACTCAATGACTTCAACATGATGATTTAGTGAGTCTGTTGTCTTGAATTCTGATTTATGGTATATAGGTTCGGGAATCTTAAAACTAAATTGCTAGAACTCTCTGTGTGAAGTTACCACTACGATTCAATGGCTATTGATTACATAACCAACATCCTTCAACTTGACTTGGTTTATGTTCTTTCTTCCCAATAAGGTGAGTAAAGTCAGACTTCTTAATCCACGAAATGCAAGATAAATTGTGTAAACTAGGGGATAGTTAAAAATTAAAAATAGGAGAATTAAAATGAAAAAATAGCGAAGTTGGCAGGTCAAATTTTTAAAAATAATGAATAAATTACTCTTTTTCCAAAAACTAGTAGGTCAAAATATGAATAAATCTATTTATGACCAAAATTCTAAATATTTTATAAAGGAATTAAAATTTTTTTGGGACTTTGTCCAGGTTTTAATGTAGCTCTTGCTTAAACATGTTACTTTTTATTAGGTGTCATAAAGGAATTTCTTTCCCATCCCACCCCCACCGCCACCCCCCCTTAAATGTTACAAGAATTAAATAATTCCTTCTTTTAATTTTTTATGTGAGCAGAATTAGAACTCATAATTCTCTTCTATTAATTCAAAAGATTTTATGAGTTGAATAAACTGACCACCACCATTACAAAGGTTTGTATATCTCTAAATGTAAATAAATGTTTGCCTTAAAAGAAAAATATGGACAATGCATATATGATATAGTAAATATATGATTGATGTAATACGCGAGTAATCTTTAATTTTTTGATATGTCAAAACATGTGTATTTTATATTAGTGATTACATCTTATGAATGGGTACAGTAATTTTTAAACTTTTGATGCACGAATATTATTTGAGAAATAATGATCATTTCCTCCATGTTTTATAGCCTATTTTCTTAAGTTTCCTACCTTTTTTTTTTTTTTTTTTTCAAAATAATCCATTATTTCTTAATAATTAATTTTTTTATATACAAGCTTAAGGTTTTAAATTATGACATAGATTAAGCTCAAGAACAAAACCACAAGAATAATACACTAGTTTTAATTGGTAAAAGTTAAACTTAACTCTACTAAGACCTAAACATAATTATTTATTTTAACATTTTTTTTAAATAGTTCCCCCAACAACTCTCCCCCACCTTTTTTAATGCAAGACATACTTAATTGAAATTTTTTTATTTTTTATTTTATTTAACATAGAATATTCAAATATAAGAGGAGGTATACTAGTTAAAAGTTAATTCACACAATCTATTCAAATGAATTATCTTATAGTTGCTCTCTTAATAAATATGTGACCAAACCATATAATTCCTTCTTCAATCAATTCACAACTTGTCTATATTCCATTAGCACAAATTAATTACACAAATAGAGAAAAATAAACACACTTTAACAAGTTATTTTGAGAACAAGAATAATGAGGATTTGCACCTAGTGAACATTTTATTTCAATGACCAACAATGATATCTCAAAAAAAAAAAAAAAAAAAAAGAAATGAAAACATGAATGAAACTACAATGCAAACAAACATACACATGCACATGATGAATATGCATAATGAAGACTTAAGAAGTGACACTTACTCTAACGACTTTCCTAAGTGATTCAAACTGAACTACATATAAGGGTTTGATAAATAGGTTAATTAACTAATTATTTGTAGACACATACTTTAGGATTTAAATAGAATAAAATGATATTTAATGTCTCTGTGTTTTATGCATGAATAGAGGATAGGATTTTTACATGTGTTAATTGCACTTGCATTATAACAATATTTTGGCATTATCTCTTTCATTATACCATAATCATTCAACATTTTGCTTCGTTTAAAGTAAGTGAGTGCAATAACTTCTAATAGCAATGTATTCTGCCTCAACAGTGAAAAGTAAAATAAAATTATGTTGCTATAGCCTACAAAACTCTCAAACATTCTGATCATACTGCTGCAAAGTATATTGTTGCAAGTTTTACAGGTTCCTCATGCTATTAATGGGATAATAGTCTAAGTAATTAAGATCAGGATAACATTTTCAACCATGTAAAAAAAATACCAGATAGAAGATGATCAAGGTTTCACGGAAGAACATGAAAAATAAAATGTTGTTGAAGTGCTTATTCATACGATAGGAATGCATTTTATTGGTAATTCTCAGGAAGAATTACAAAACTCAAAAATAGTTTTGATCAATTTTAGGTGTTCAATTCTAGGAGATTTTTGTTGGTATAAAAATGTGTTTGTCACACATATATTCTAGCGTTAAGACTGTAATACTTTTTTTTGAAAAGAAAGATTTATTACAGATTTACCCAAATTTTTTAGTGATAGGATTATAGAAAAGTTAGTTCAATGCATAAGAGGAGGTTCTATCCCATGGAATTCAATTACTTATGGTCAACTTTTTGTTTTTGTTAAAAAAAAAGGTCTCAACCTTTGTCAAGAACAAAAGAAAAAAAATGCAAGACTAATAGGTTTTCCTTTTGTCAAACCTTAGATAGTTTCTGTGCTCAATATGATTATGAGAATCTTCAAGGTCCATCCTGTAGGAAGAAATTCAAACTTAAACAGATTTTTTACTATACCAAGTCTAAAAAACAGAAAGCCCAAACACATAATCAATATTACTCCTTAAGAAATATAGGAAGATTTATAAGCCCAAAAACAAGAATATTGTTTGCTGGACTTATAAGAAATCAGGTCATATATCCAACAATTATAGAATCAAGACTAAGATCAATGAGATCTTTAAAGACCAAGAGGATCTTAAGTCCAAGTTTACTCAACTCCTTCTTAGTGAAGAATCCAGTGTTCAATTATCTGATGAACTTATACAATAATAGATCAAAGCACTAGTGATAGTTTGTCTGTTCAAAGTTACAATTGTTCTGAAGGCATTTGTAGCTGTCCTCATCTTAATATGATCAGTAAGAATAAGGTTAATAAACAATTCCTGTTTGATATCATTGACAAAATTGATGATCTAAATATAAAAAGAGATTATTTTGTCAAACTTAGGGATATCATCACCCCAAGAACAACAAGCTAGTACTTCAGAACCTTTCAATCTCAACAAAATCTTTGAGAAATACCATACTCAAAATCTTTTCAAACAGGTTACTACAAGAGAACTTAAAAAAGAAGTTAAACTCCTCAAACGCCAAATCAAAGATTTGAAGGAATAAGTCAATGATTAACAGTTATATCAACTTCAAACCAATGTTAAATTAGAGTTATTGAAAAACTCTAGATCTATGATCTCTATTCAAAAAACAAATCAACAAGTTGAGTGTAGTTACTCATCTTTGCCAGCTCAACCTTTAGATGACCAAGATTTTTTTCAATTGATCAATAAGATTAATTTTAAAAAATAGTATGTCAATATTTCCATGCATATAGGAAATAGTTTTTCCATTAATGCCATTGCATTAGTTGATTGTGGTGCAAATCAAAACTGTATTAGAGAATGTATTATTTCTCCTCAATATTAGAAAAGATATTTGAACGTTTTAATAGTATCAATGGTTTAAATCTCAATGTTAGATATAAGATGTCCAATGCTCAAATCTGTAATCAAAATTATTACTTTTACAATAGTTTTATTCTTGTCAAAAATCTTTCTCAAAATATCATTTTAGGAACTTCGTTCCTTATCTAAATTTATCCCTTCAACGTAGATGATAAAGAAATACACACTGAGGTATTAGGCACCACAGTCACTTTTAAATTCATGTTTACCATTAGTCAAAAGATATTTATTTGCTCCAACAAAACTCTATAAGCCAGCAAATCAACCTTATCCAGTATAAGAAATTTTACGTGTTAACTTTACAAAAAGAAATCTATCATACCAAAATTGACCAACAGTTAAGGAATTCACTCATTCAGATAAGAATTTGTGAGTTTCAACAATTTTTTGAAAAGCAAATATGCTTAGACATATTCAATACTTTTTGGGAAAGGAAAAAGTATATAGTCCAACTTTCTTATGAAAAAGATTTTTATGAAAGTGACATTCTAATTAAGGTTAGATCCATCCAAATAAATTATAATATTTTTAAACATTAAAAAAAATCAATGATTTATTTTTCAAAAATCTTATTCGACCATCTAAATTACCTTGGAGTTGCTCAGTTTTCTATGTCAACAAAAATTCTAAAATAAAATGTGGTGTTCCACGTCTAGTGATCAATTATAAATTCCTTAACAAAATGCTTCAATAAATTAGGTATCATATTCCTAACAAGTGTGATTTGTTCAATAGATTATATGATTCAGTTATATTTTCTAAGTTTGATATGAAAAGTGAATTTTAGCAAATCCAAATTAATGCTCAAAATAGGTACAAGACTACTTTTGTTGTGCCCTTTAAACATTATGAATGGAATGGAATGTAATGTCCTTTGAACTCAAGAATGTTTCATTTGAATTCTACAATATCATGAATGATATTTTTAATTCTTATACATATTTTTCAATTGTTTATATTCATAGAACAATATTTCAAGCATTTAGCAACTTTCCTCAAGATTATCAAACAGAATAGTTTAGTAGTCTCTGCTATTAAGATGAAATTTTTTCAAATCAAGGTTAGGTTTTTAAGTTATGAAATCTATTAAGATACGATTCAACCAATAAATAGATCAATAGAGTTTGCTTCAAAATTTTCTGATAAGATTAAGGATAAGACTCAAATACAAAAGCTCTTAGAATATCTTAATTACATAACTGATTTCTTTCCTAATTTTAGGATTATTTGTCAATTTTTGTACAATAGGCTTTAAAAGAATTTATCTGCATAGACTGATCAACATACTCAAGTAGTCAAACTGATTAAGGATAAAGTTAAGATTATCCCTTATTTAGCATTTCTTAGTGCTAATTTTATTGTAGAAACAAATGTATCAGACATAGAATGTGGAGGTATTCTCAAACAAAAATTAGAAAGATCAACCAATGAATTAATAGTTAGATACCATTCATGTATTTGGCTAAGTGTTCAAAAGAATTACTTAATAATAAAAAAAAAATTTATCAATTATTTTATACATAATAAAATTTTAAGATGATTTATTTGACAAAACATTTCTTTTATACATAGATTGTAAATTTGGAAAAGAAATTTTAAAAAAATATGTCAAAAATTGAGTTTCAAAACAAATTTTTGTTAAATGGTAAGCAATTTTTTCAAATTTTAATTTCTCAATTGCCTATATAAAGGATAGAGAGAATTCTCTACCAAACTATCTCACAAAAGAATTCTTACAAAAAAGAAAAGAGTGATCAAACACTGAGTGTATGTGTTCAAACATTATGGCTGATAAAAAATAGAAAATAAAAGCTCAAAACTATGTGATAAATGTCCAACAAATAGGTAAAAATTTCCTTATTCTCGTTTCTCAATTTCCCTTTCTTTCTTATTCAAATCTGCTCAAAATTCAAAGGGTCACCTACCTAATTTAAGTCATCTACCCAGAAAAATATCCCTCCAAATTCAAAAGTAATGTACCAATCAAAAGTTTAAAAACAACATATTCAAATTACTCTTTACAAGGAATCAGTCTCTCGAAAGGAAGCTCACAACCTTACCAAACACTTATTCAATCAAGATGCTTAATTCCTTACCTCTTAACCTGCTAAAAATTATAAATTTTATGAATTAATCTTTGTGGATACAAATTTTGTAAAAATTATGCACCATACAAATCGCAAAAACCATGAGCAAATTGCTTACTCAACTTGTAAAATTAAAAATATCAGTTGTTCAAGTGAGTTTATTTCACTTCATGCAGATAGAAACTTCTCTGTAAATTATTTAAACCAAATATTTTAATTATATGAATTATTAAAATGCATGGTATAATGCATTCTATGTTCAAGCCTATGATCATTTATGATTTTTTTAATTCTATGAATAATGCTCAAAAAATTTAATACCGTCATGGCTTAAAGAATGGTGGTATTACTTTAGCCTATATGAATCAATTTGTTCTGAAAAAATTAATTATTTTTTAATGCCCTGGTATAAATAAAAAGTTTGTCCACATCAAAATTTTTTGTCAGATCTCAAGTTTCATATTGATTTCAAGTTCTATGGATTATGTCATGGAATTATTCTTTAAAACTCTTTTATTCCAATTGCAATATCTCTTTGGTAAAAGAATTTAATATCAAATAGTGAAATAAATATGACAAACGCAAAGTTGAACTAGTTGTAATGAACAAATGGTTAGCAGATGACAAGCACATTCAAAAGGTAGTTCAAGAGGTTTCTCAGTCATCTCCTAAGAATCCTTAACCTACTGGTGTAGTCTCGCCATTCACATTAACCAATAAACTTAAGATCCCATACTCAACAGATAATAAAAGGAAGACAAAACACTTTTATGCAAAAGTGTTAGAAAAACTTGTCAAACAAATGGATAAGGATAGTGAAGAGTGCTCTATAGGTTTCAACTCTATGTCAAATCCGTTTGCCAACCATTATCCCTTTAATTTCTAAAGTGAAATTATTGAAAATTATTGTTCAAAGACAAAAGTTTGCCAACCATGATCCCTTTAGTGCTTAATATTCATACTTCCATTTCAATTTGATCAAACAATAATAAGTTTGTCCAGAATCGTCAAGGTTATATTCTTCTTTATAGGATATATTTCTGTCAACTCACATCTCAATTTGACCCAAGGTGTCTACTTCGGGATGATCATGGTGAAACAACCATGATCACCATTGATATTGAACGTTAAGATACCCCAGCTTCAACTTTCACCCTAAAATTGCTTCAATGGAACGAAATCACTATTTTAGAAGTTTGAAAATTTAGGAATCTTTAGGTTTCTAGACATATAGTTCAACATGATATTAAATAGGTTTCAAAAATCAATAATGGTTATGTTCTGAAACTTGTATTCATGCATTGGTAAGCCTATTTGATATCATGTTGAATATAACAATAATCTCTTCCAAATATTACACACCTTTAAAAACATATTTGGCTCTGATACCAAAATTTACTCGGGAATGTAAAATGAAGAAAACTATTGAAAATTATTGATAAATATGGCTACAAAATTTACCCAATATGTAAAATGAAGAAAACTCTTAAAAATTATTGATAAATATAACTACCCGTAAAGGTTTGATAATTTTTAGTATAAAATTGTTGAAAAGAGATTTTGTAATGAACATGTTCGTGTCCTTGAAACAAAATATGATTGAGTTGGATTTTGATATAAGAGACTAGTTCAAAGAATTAAAAAGTTAGACGATGATCATCATTGGTAAATTTTGCAACAAATTCAAAGATTGGTGGATTGAGAAAGAATTTGTTAGAATGTAAAAAGAAGAAAACTCTTGAAAATTATTGATAAATATGTCTATCTGTAAATGTTTGATAATTTTTATTATAAAATTGTTGAAAAGAGATTTTGTAATGAACACGTTCGTGTCTTTAAAATAAAATATGATTGAGTTGGATTTTGATATAAGAGACTGGTTCAAAGAACTAAAAAGTAGACAATAATCGTCGTTGGTAAATTTTGCAACAAATTTGGAGATTGGTGGATCGAGAAAGAATTCGTTGGAATATAAAATATTGATCATAAATTTTGAAAGATTTTATTGAAAGTTTGGAATTGAAATATTATAGAGGATTGAATACAATGAGTTTGCCTGATGATTGCTCTCGAGTGTTTGATTTTTTACCTCTTTGAGCACTAAGATTTGAGTTACAATTTATACAAACTAAAAAGTAAATACAATAATTAATCATTATTATAATTGAAATGATTGAGCTACTTTTACTTTTACTTTTTATCTTGATTATGATTGAAACTTTTGACTTAGCATTGAAAGGAATTTCATCTTGCTGTGATGATTGAGTAGTTTTATATTTCTACCGAAAAATTTTGTCTTGACTTGATCATTAAGCATCTTTATAATGATGGAACATCTTTTGTAGGGTCTAGTGTCTCCCACTTGAATAACTTTTGTCTTTGAGCAATAATTCATAATAATTTTGCTTTAGAAATCAAAAGGATTATGGTTGACAAACAGATATGACAAGGGGTTAAAGCTTGTAGAGGATTCTTCATTATCTTTATTTATTTGTTTAACAAGTTTTTTTAATACTCTTGAACAAAAGTGTTTTTTCTTCTTTTTATTGCCTGTTAAGAATGGGATTTTAAGTTTACTGGTTGGTGTGAATGGCGAGACTGTACTAGTAGGCTAAGGATCTTTAGGAAGTAGTCGAAAAACCTCTTGAATTGTTTTTTGAATATGTTTGCCTTCTACTAACCATTTGTTCATTACTACTAATTCAACTTTACACATATCATACTTATCTCACCATTTGATTTTGAATTCTCTTATCAAAAAGATATTACAATTGAGACAAAAGGGTTTCACAAAGTAATTTTAAGACAAAATCCATAGAGCTTGAAAATTGATATGAAACTTGAGGTTGGACATAAAGTTTTAAGGTGGACAAACTCTTTATTTATACTAAGACATTGAGAAATAATTAATTTTTTTAGGATAAATTGATTCATTTAAGTCAAAGTAATACCATCATTCCTAAAACCATGATGGTATTAAATTTTTTGGGTATTGTTAATGAAATTGAAAGAACCATAAATGATCATAGACTTAAACATAGAATGCATTATACTATACATTTTAATAATTAATATAATTGAAACTTTTGGGCAAATAATTTACAAAGAAGTCTCTGTCTACATAGAGTGAAATAAACTCACTTGAACAACGGATATTTTTTATTTTACAAGTTGAGTAAGCAATTTGATAAGAGTTTTTGAAATCTATATTGTATATAATTTTTACAAAATTTGTATTTACAAAAATTAATTCGTAAAATTTATGATTTTTGGTAGGTTGAGAGGTAAAAAATTAGGCATCTTGGTTGAATAAGTATTTAGTAAGGTTGTGGATTTCTCTTTGAGGGATTGATTCCCTGAAAGGAGTAATTTGAATATATTCTTTTTGAACTTTTGATTGGTACATTACTTTTGAATTTGAAGAGATATTTTTCTGGGTAGGTGACCCTTGAGTTTTGAGCAAATTTGGATAACAAAGAGAAAGAAATTGAAAAACGGGAATAAAAGAGTTTTTACCTATTCGTTGGGCATTCATCGCACAGTTTTGAGCTTTTATTTTCTATTTTTTATTAGTTATAGTGTTTGAACATATACTCAGTGTTTGATTACTCTTTTTTTTTTGTAACAATTCTCTTGTGAGATAGTTTGGTAGAGAATTCTCCTCACTTTTTATATAGACAATTGAACAATTAAAATTAGAAATAATTGCTTGTCATCTGGCAAAATTTTGTTTTGAAACCAAAATTTTGACATCTGTTTTCAAAACTTCTTTTGGAGATTTACAATTTATACGTATAAGAAATGTTTTGTTGAATAAATCATCTTAAAATTTTATTATTCATAAAATAATTTATAATTTATTTTTTGATTATTGAATAATTCTTTTGAGCGCCTAACTAAATACTTAAATTATATCTAACTATTGATTCACTAGTTGATCCTTCTAATGGGTCAATTAACTAATTATTTGTAGACACATACTTTAATATTCAAACTGAATAAAATAATGCTTAATGTCTTTGTGTTTTATGCATGAATGGAGGATAGGATTTTTACATATGTTAATTGCACTTGTATTATAACAATATATTGACATTATTTCTTTTGATCTACTATAATTATTCAACATTTGTTTTGTTTAAAGTAAGTGAGTGCAATAACTTTTAACAATAATGTATTCTACTTCAACAATGAAGAGTAAAATAAAATTATGCTTGTTGCTCATTCATGAAACCATATTGGTATCAATGTAGAAACAACCACCAAATGTGTTTTTTCTATAATCAAATTGCCTCTTCAATCTGCATTAGAATATTTAGCAAGTTAGTATAAGAATCTCTACTATACTAGATACCATAGTCTACAATCTCATTGATATATTAAATAATTCTCTTAATAGCATTAAAACGAGACTTTTTAAAATAGGCTTGAAATCTAGTACACATACCAACACTAAAAATAATGTACGATAACTAGCATTAAGATATAATAAGTTATATATCATATTCTGATAAAAAATGGAATTAACATTTTTACCAAAAGAATCATTATGTAACTTAATACTACTACTAATGAGAGTCTTAGTATGTTTCTTACTATTTAGTCCAAATCTCTTAATTAAATGTTTTGTATATTTAAATTGAGATATGAATACCTTACTTTTTTATTACTTAATCTCCAAGTTTAAAATGAAATTCAACTCACCTACCATACTCATTTCAAACTCTTGTTTCATAGTATTAACTATAGTAATATTATTATCTACCCATCTAATGAATAAAATACAATCAATACCTCAACGTATGAATCCATGATTCTTAAGATATATAGTCAATATATCATATCAACCTTTAGGTGCTTATTTCAATATATACAATGCCTTTTTAACCTATATACATGGTTAGGGAATTTTAGATCTACAAAACCTTTTGTTTATTCAATATAAGTTACTTCTTATAAGTACCATTTTAAAAGGCACTTTTGATATCTATTTGGTACAATTTAAAGTTCAAGTTATAAGTAATAACTGACAAAATTCTAATGGATTAGAGCCTAACAATAAATACAAAAGTCTCATCAAAATCAACTCATTCTACTTGTGTGTAACTCTGTGTTATGTATCTAACCTTATTCTTAACAATCGTGCCATTTTTATAAAATTTGTTTTTGAATATCGATTAAGTTCTTATGACATTAACATCATCTAATTTAAGTACTAAATATCACACATCATTTTTAACAAACTAATTTAACTTCCCATGCATGGCAATCACCTAAAACTTATCTTTTAAGGCTTTTTCAATCTCATTAGACTTTATTTATAACACATAGCTAATATATAACAAATGATTTAATACATGACTATGTAATCTAAGTCCTTTATTAAGCTTACCTATGACATTTTCTTTAGAATGATTTAGTTTTACTCTAGCAGAAAGCTCTTTTGATAGACTAACATCATCTCTTTGGATATCACTAGAGGTTTCACATGAATCATTGTTAGGAAATGTTCCTACAAATTTAACTAAATCATCACACAAGTTCATAAGAATTGTTATCTATCACAATATTATTAGACTCTATCACTTTTTTAGTTCTAATACAGAATATTCGATAAGTCTTACTCTTAGCAGAGTAACCTAAGAAAATTTTCTCATCACTCTCCTCCTCGAATTTTTATTAGTTTTTCTTATTTTTCAAAATAAAATATCTACTACTAACTACTTAAAAGTATTTAATAGTAGATTTTTTTTTCCTTTCCATAACTCATAAGGCGTTTAATTAGTCTCAAGCGTAAGGTTGATTTTATTAACAATGTGACAAACGATATTCACAACTTTTTTCCAAAAGTGAAAGTCAACACTCTTGTTGTGAATCATCACACGAGCCATTTCTTGAATGACTCAAGTGTTTCTATCAACAATCCCAATTTTGTTAAGGAGTGACTAATGCATAAAATTTATGTCTAATTCCTTTATCATCACAATAGGACTCAAAACTAGAATTTTTAAATTTTCTACCATGATTATATCTAATTCTAGCTATCCTACACTTTTTATTTTAAAATCTTTTAAACAAATTTTTGACTTGTTCAAAAGTTTCAAATTTCTCTTTCAAAAATTTTACCCAAATAAATTTAGACAAATCATCAACAACTAATAAGATATATCTCATATTATTAAGGTTCTCGACCTTTGTTGATCTTATCAAATTCATATGTAACAAGTCTAAAGGTCATGTTGTTTTTACTCCATGGGTTTTCTTATAACTTGCTTTAATCTGCTTACTTACTTGATACAAACCACACACAATCTCTTATTTTAAGAGTTTAGGTAAATTTTTAACTAATTGTTTCCTAGACACTCTTAAAAAACTTTGTAGTTTGTATGACCTAGTCTCTCATGTCACAATTTGATTAAATCAACTTAGATTCTATTTCATCTAAGAAAGAAGTTTGGGGTAATATCATGACAATTATTAAATATTTTCTTCCCTTTCATTACCTACTCTCTCTTAAAATTATAAATCATGTACATGTCCTTTGTAAACTTAATAATCAAATTTGTATCACAAAACTAATTAAGTAAATTAATTAATACTTAATGGATTAACTTTAAACCCTTTTACAAATAAAATATTATAAAGTTTAGGCATTTTGACTATCTCTACTTTACCTTTACCTAAAATGAGAGCTTGACTCTCATCTCTAAAGGTAATAGTATTAGCAATGCATTCTTTAAAGGATGAAAAAAGAGCAATTATTATCCAAGTACCATATATGATTGTTCTTAGCCTTAAACACTACATAAGTGATATAACTTTGGTCATTTAGACTGCTTATAGACTGACTTTTGGTGATCATTTTAGTTAGAACTATAAGTTTCTCACTTATCACTTTGGTTTGGTTAACTAACTCTATAACTTGATCAATTAGATTAACTTGACCAATTCTAGTCTTAGAGTTGGTTGGCTGTTTCTTCTTTCTTCTATAGGCAAAACAATTTAATCATATATGTTTTTTATTACCTTATTCACGATAAATATGTATAAATTTACATGAAAAACTAGCTTAAATGGTTCTTTATAATGTTTCATAGTGGAGGCCTATCAAACTATTTGTGCAACAATTATTTCTCTTGACATAACTTTGGGATAATCATTCCTAATACCTTTCCTAATCTCATTTGTCACTTTAGGTTCTACATCATCACTACTTATTTTAGTGAATGGTACAAACACAATTCTAGATATGGAAGCCTCACTAGGATTAGTTATAAAAAAACTTAGTTCAATCTTATTGTTTGAGTTTTGTCCTAAATTTAACATGTCATATAGCTTCCTAGTCTTATTTCAAAATTTCATGAGTTTAGATTTTTGTCTCAAATAAGTCAATATCAAACCTTTAATTTTATTTTTAAAAGTTAACTTCTTATTCCTTAAATTAATTACTAATTTCTCTTTCTTCAGTATACTTAAAAGATCCATTTTTTTTAACTCAACTACTTTGAGTTTTTTAAGTATTGTCTTATTAACCTTCTTAAGTTTCAAATTATTCTTATATAACTTGTCAAATGAATCACTAAAGTCTTTCTTATTGCTAAACTCATCTTCTTGTGATTTAGTAGTGATTTAGTAAACTTAAGTTTCATTGAGAAAACAAAAGTTATGAAATTATTAGTTTTGTCAATTGAAGACTCATCACTCACATCCTAAACAAGACTCGTCATCACTCAAAGAAATATTTATCTTTGTCTTTCCTTTCAAGTAATTTAGACACTTAGTGACTAAATCTTTACACTCATGACATTAAAAAAGTTGAAATAACTTCTTGTACTTTTTAAATCAACTAGCTAGATTCTTACCCTTCCTAAGTCAATTTTAACTATTATTAGGAAAAAAACTCTAAAAAATTTTCTAAATTTCTTAACAAATAAAGTCATCTTTTCACCATTAGATGACGAGTCATCTAAGTCATCCTTAATTTTTGACTTGATTGATTTGAGTGCCAAAGACTTAGATTTCTTCAAAAAAAGAAGATTACACTCATATGTTTGAAGTGATCCAACTAATTCCTTTATCCTAATGGAATCTAAGTCATTACTTTCTTCTATGGCTGTGACCTCATATTAGAAACTTTTAACTATAAAGAACTTTCTTAACCATATAACTTTTAAGAATCTTAACTCCTAAGTTAACACTAACATTAATTATGTCATTCATTTTCGTATAGAATTCATCAAAGGTTTCATCATCTTTCATCTTGATCTCCTCAACCCTAGAGGTCAAAATATGAAATTTAGAGTTCTTGACAATCTTGGTTTTTAATTTCAAATAAAAAAGTGTTTAAGTATGATGGTTATTATAGATGTATGAGAAACAATTAAGATAATTTATACAAAAGATTTAATTGAGGATTACTTTTCCATTTACGAGGGCATGTGGAGGAAAAAATGAATTTTAAAATTTATTCAATGGTCATGGAGATAAAAGAATGTTCAAAGTACATTTTAAGGTTCAAATACACCACCCCCCCGCCGTGCCCACCTTGATTATTTTTATTTTTGTTTTTATTATTTAGATGGCCTTATTCAATTTAATTTCATTCTCACCTTAAAATTAATTGCATTATATTTATGATGTCTTTATTAAAAATAGGTAATTTTACATACCTCTTCTAAAATTTGATGAAATAATACATAAATATATATTTTATGAAAACTAATAAAAATATACTCCTAAATAATAAAATTATTATATTTAAACATTAATTAACTAACAAAATTTAATAAATGACTAAAATAATGCTATTTGGTATTTTCAAATACCATTCCTATGGTTTGAAAAAACTATACATTAATGTATAAATTATAAAAACTAACAAAAATACTCCTTAACAATTGTGACAACTAATTAACTATCTAATTTTTATAAATAATTAAAATAATCTTGAATTTTCATATTTGGTAAAATAAACAAAATATTATGATTGAAACCTAGTATAAAAGGCATCTGTAACACCTCCTTCCTTTCATTTCTATTCATGTGGCATATAGTACATTGAAATTATCGAAAAGGCAAAAATCAACACTTTCTCATAGTGAAATGAAGTTTTCATTTATTCAAAAGAGTTTATAAAAAGTAACCACATAAATAGTAACAGTTAAAATAGTATTATTTTTTTTTTCTAAAGAATTGTTATGCATTTTAATGAAATTAATATTTCAGAGTACACAGAAATAAAATTACATAACAATGGCCTAAACCTTAAATATACTATGCCCCACCCGAAAATCTTTGCCTCAACTGCACTTTCCAGAACCGCTACCGCTATGCCGTATTCACCTGAAAATAATAATCCCACAAAGGGGTGAGCACATCACATGGCTCAGTAAGATAATACAATACTTAAATAAAGGAAAGAGCATGTTACCTGAATCCCTACTTATTTTGGCCATTTCACACAATTCTACACACACAAGTAAATGCATGTCCACATATCAATGTACATGTTCCAACAAGCATATGCTCAATAATGTACACAAGATATCATATCATCTCCTCTTGAATTCTAAGCACTATATCATCTATGAATTCTGTATAAATATCTCAATCAGAGTAACACTCTTCGTGATATACTATACACAGATAATGCAATCTCAATCAATATATTATCTAAATGAATCACGCTATCACCTGTGTCCGTTTAAATTCTAATTCTATTCTTATCAACGAACACCTACATGATCATATAAAATCATTACGTACTTATTCGTATAAATAACGACTAATGTCGCGGCCCCATACAGAGAAATTGCTTAGAAGCCGGTATAACCACACAGTATCAATCACACACTCGGCCCGAGATAGCCAAAATATCCTAGGCACACAATCAATACCCACATAGGATACAGATATTTCAAACTCCTAAATATAGATACAACCGAGGGTATTTGTAAAATAATAACACTGTTTCTGTATGCCATTTCCACTCCCGGAAGGTTGGTGATAGAAATTTTATTGCGTTTACAAGTGATTGATTATACTTATAAACATTATGGATCATGGTCGTTACTCTAAGCCACTGGACCATTTGGAGGACAGCTGTAGATTCCACCTACCCTTCAGGGTACCACAGTCTTAACATCACATCTCTATTAGAAACTGGCTTACAAGCCCAGCTGAGGGAGATGGAACATACATATCCGATCCACGTATCACAATTATCTCAATACTGGTTCATTACTAGTCTATGTTATCATATATTCATATTATCTCTTTATTTTCACTGAATCAAAACCACCGAACAGTTGTACCATAATTACAAATACACGTCTTTCCTTCTTTATCCCATACTAGGGATTCTTTCACTTACATTAAACATTGACTATACTATTCTAAGGACACATATCAATCTAATCCTAGTCGTTCACTAAGTATACCGACAATAACAATGTAAACTCATAACACAGTTCCTGCACCATCATATTCCTACCGTATTCTCAACTATAGGAATAAACGTGTAAACTAATATGTCGAATAACCTGTAATACATCAAATGTGCCTTTTCCACAATATTCTCAAGCTTCTCACATGATCTTTAATCTTATTATGAATTCACACATATTCTTTTCATTTCCCAAACATATCTGTGAGCTAAACAGGATTCTATATATTAGAAGTGAGGTAACATATTTACTGCCTTACCCATTATCCTATTTAAATACTAATTCCCCTTTTTCAAGCTGATGCTAGCTCTCTGTTTCTGCAAGATTAAGTTCTCTCTTACAGACTTGACACTTGCCAAGATATTATTAGACTTCCGCCATTTTCGCAATTCACATTCATAACAGTAATCTGTTTGTGACTGCAACTAAAGGTAATCCTAGATCCTCCGCTACATATGAAAACCAGAATACAAAGGGAGGTCATGAATGGCTGTATAAATAGTATTTCTTATAGGAATTCGGCAAGAGTTTGCCTATACATATAAGCTGCCCTACCTGCACAAGAAAACCAGGACAGTCCCCATACCAAATAAAACACAACGTGTTACTGCCTCATTGCAGTTCACACTAACACAAGCAACTCTTCGCAGATAGAAGTATTCTATCATGCAATTTGAATCTAATAGGTACACGAATTCATTTCCTTATAGATTTGTCATAATTAAGTAAATTATGAATCGTGGTCATGATATCCACCGTACACTTCAATATATGTATACAATGGTCATTCGCCCACACCGGGTTCCTCAGACCAACAGGATAATTAGTTCTACCATGGGTTGCACGTACCCAAGGACGCTATGAAAAACAGTCGCTTCCAACCATGGGTTCAACATACCCCGCGGGCACCATGGTTTTTATTATCATTCCTCATTTGCTGTGGGTTCAACATACCTCGAAAGGCACCACAGTCTTACTATCAATACGGAGCTGCTGTGGGTTCAATATACCCCAAAGGGCACCACAGTCTTATTATCAATCCGGAGCTGCTGTGGGTTCAACATACCTCGAAGGGCACCATAGTCTTATTATAATGATACTGCTCCGTCCTAAGCGGCTTTACTAGGGTAACGAAAAAACTACCGATCTCTAATTATCCCAATTATACCAGTTATCCACACAGATTTATTCATAGTCGACTCAGTCATAACAATATGACTATTTTGCCTATATTAACCAAGCAGCATTTTAGTAATTTCATGATAGGTAATATAATTACCTATGCAACACATTTATTAGTTCTTATATTCTAAAAGGACTTCATACGTATGGATTTGTCGTAAGGCTAGTAGTACTTAGTTATAAAAACATATTCCACTCTGACATATAAATATCCCATAACACAACCAAGATAAAACATAGAAATATATTACAATTCGAACACATGAATACACTATACCACTATTAATACAAATTCGCAGAAACATATTTTAATCAGTTATCATATATTGCGTTATTACACGCAATCCCAACATGTCATCACAAGTAAAAATATACTCATTACCTTACTACGGCACAGTAATTATAATATACTAACGTATGCACACATGTTAATTCGAATAGTATTGTAAAACGTCGAATGCAGCATCTACTCAATCATTCCATCATAAGGGCATAATTACGTGTTTGTATATACAAGCGTTCCTACCATATAAATATATGTAAATACAAACATGGGACATACAATGCTGTATAGGTATTTTAGAATACCTAATCTAGCACTGCAGGTCGACAGTAATGGTATTACGCTTATACTTTATATATATATATATATATATCTAACACACAGATATCAACACTTCTAATTGCACAATCATGCCCATTCCCCGTCAATGGGACTTTTCTACAATTTAACCCATTATTATGATGTATATTCATGCAATTATAAATATTATAAATATTAAAACCTATTTTTCCACAATTTAAATATCATATTATCTTACCTCCGGGCACTCAGTGCTTATATGAATGATGAAAAGCTGTCCCGAAGAGGGTATACGCGTTCGAAATACTCCTCCGTACGCTACGGATTTTTTCTCGAAAAACGTGAAAATTACTGTTCATCGAGCACTATTTACAGATACTATTCAACCCACGAACTTTCGGTTTCCGTTTCACGAACGGAACACACCATCGCGATTCTTGCGATGTCAGGATGCTGTTCATGGTGTCCATATGCCACAAAACATAAATTAAAGCCTTCAAAATCACCAATCATCCTAAAATTTCAGATGTTAAGGAACCTACTTTGGACCCTAAAATCATTATTGAAATTCATTTCAAATTGAGATGTAAACATACTGCGTTGGAGTACGAGTGTCGGAGAGCACACTGGTCGGTTCAAATTCCACCGGAGCTACACCGGTCGCCGGAAATCTTGCCGGAAACACCCCTTTCCAATCAGCCTTCCCACGCCGGAATCCGGTGACCAAATGCCGGAACGAAGCACACCACCGTGAAGAGGGCGGCGAGACGGTGCCAGACGCGCTAGAGGTGTCGGTCAACTCACCGCCGTCCGCCGTGAATCGCCAGTCAAAGTTTACGTCGGCAGAGCTTTGGGCGGCGCGTGGCGGCGATAATCGGGGCGAGGTTGGCGGCGTTGCACTCGTGGCAGTCCGGCGGTCCTCCACTCGCCGGTGGTGAGGTGATCTGAGGTCCGGTGACGAAAATCACTGTTCACAGGAGAGAGAGCCGTGGGGAGGAGAGAGAGAAAATGGAGGAAAATAGTGAAATTTGTTTTCCGGGTTTTCCGACCCCGTCCCGCTTATATAGTCGAGCACGCACGGCGAAAATTACAGTTTTTCGCTTCCGTCGTCAATTTTCTGATACCGGTAATAAAATACTGTATTTTCTGCTCATAGAGTACGCTGTCCCGAATACCAGTCAACTCTCTCTCTTATAAAAATTCTCAAAAATACTGTATTATAACTCCATGACAAGGTTTTAAGAGTATAAAAATTTTAAGATGTTACAGCATCAAATTAAAAATTATCAAAAATATTAAATTTTAAATTCAAAATGTATCAAATATAAAAATATAACAAAACTATAAAGTTTATTAAATTTATAAATAACATAATGAAATTTTACTTTTAAAACATAATTAAATTTTACTTTATTTATAGGATTTATTGAAATTAATTAATTATCATTTTTTTTAAATTAATTTTGTATTGTGTGAATGTTGAAATACCCTAGTAATATTATTGTAACAAGTATTTTGATTCTCTATTTTATTCTTGTAATACAATTAAAAAAAACCTAACTTAAAAGATCAATCAATTGTTTTGCATTCAAAAGCTTTATGACATTTAATACAATGGTATTCACATATAAATTTTGGATATGTTAAAATATGTCCTAAAAATCATTCGTGTTATCAACTTCAAATATATTTTGTCTCGTATATATATATA
>CP135533.1:8055709-8182811 GCA_032402905.1 Khaya senegalensis | reverse complement strand
TTAACTAAATAAACACATTTTAGGTTATAAAGTTCAAGACCAAACTCATAACGGGCTGTGTGTCCAAAACATACAATATCTACTCAGTAGTTATTGGGTCCGAGTTGTTATATATGGTATTAGAGTCAGATTGCAACCCGATGTGTGGATGTTCTTATTTGTGATATGCTTTCTAATATGTGAATGTTCTATCTAACCCCCTCACAAGAATGCAAGATCCAAAGAGAAAAAAAATGTTACATCCTACATTGCTAATTGGTGAGTCTGAATTACATGATATATAGTTTAGGTTCTTCTAATTAAATAGAAGTATTTTATATTGTAAAGCCCAAAAAAAAACTTGTGACGGACTGTGTGTCTAAAATTGATAATATCTATTCAGTAATTATTAGATCTGAGTTGTTGTATAATTTTTCTTTAGTTACTTTTTAATAAAATTTTACATATCACTTATCACTAAATGAGTCAATATCACATGTCGATGACATACTATATGTGGAGTAAGTGCAAATGAGACATATAATTTCTTAAAAAAAATAATAAATACTCATACCCGAAGGTAAAAGCCACACCCTTACCCTGACATCAGTAAGTTCTCCCACATGCACAAATACTTCTTTACACGAAATGTAAAAATCACTATACTTAGAAGTATCTTTAAGGTCTTTCCCATATCATACGGAATAATGAACAATAACAACAATATTAAACCCAAAGGAATAATCATACTAAACAATAAAAGTTTTATATAATTTATAATTGTCTATTAAAAAAGTAATAAAATCCAATATCCTAGTACACAAAACTTAACTTTTATAAGTACTTTTCTTATAAAAATACTTTCTCGTTACTTTAAACACAATACACATATTCATACTTAAATGTTAATGCATGTGATATAAAAGTAATCACAATAATATGATTATGAACAAATACAATTACAATAAAACATATACTTATAACCAATCAAATAACTCTATAACAATGTCAAAATAATTCTTTCATAAGAATTTATAACTGAAAAATATTCTTAAAAATATATACATATATTTATTGTGATTCTTTTTTAAAAAATTTAGTATATTTATCTCTTGAATATCACAATAAAAACTAACTTAAGCGCTTTGAGATATAATAGGAAAAAAAAAATTAGCATTCATAAGACTCATATATACTTCTACAAAGCACATATAATCTCATTAGATCTTAAATTACTTATAAAACTAAATTTTTTCATTATTTAAACTTAATCACTTATCTTAACAGTATTATATCATATACTGAATAACTCACAATCATTAATTTTTAGAAAATACCATATATTTTCAAATAGCATAAACTTCTGCAAAGATAATAAAAATATATAAACAGTAAGTTATTAAAATTTTTGAGTTTAAATTCATGTTTTAACTATTCAAAATAAATTTTATTTTTAAAACGTTAAATTTTGCAAAACAGAAATTGATAATAAACTATTTTCATTCAAACTTTCATAACAAATCATAAACATAGAATTTTGTCTTAAAATTTTAGTATTATAAACTAAACATAATTAAATATTAGTATATAAAATATCTTGGTTAACTAAAATAATTTTATCGTTTAATTATTCTATAAAAACGAGCAATTTTCTGCATGTTAGAGCCAGATTCAAAAAATTATTAAAAATTAAAAACATAATAATTTTTAGTCAATCAAAATTTATAATAACTTTAAAGATATGTAGTTTATTCACCTAAAACAGTTTTAGCAAATTTAAAATATATAATTTTATAAAATTCACGAATCGAATTACTGTCATAATATTATTTCTGCAAAAATTTTATTTTTTTCATCAGTCTCTTCATAAATAAAAATTACCTAATTTTATAATCATGAAAATTTAACTCTAACATTATAGTTTGATTATAAATTCTAACCATAATATTCTATAAAACTTAATAAATAAAATTACATATTATTAATAATTAATTATTAATTAAAAAATTGATATAAAATAAGAAAAAAAAAAACTTACTATTTCTCCTTTGTATTTTTCCTATTTTTTATCTCTTACTCTTGTTCTCTTTCTTTCTTTCAAAAATGTGAAAACGTTAAACACAATAAACTCTTCGATTTATACTAGTATAAAATATTAATTTAATCATTAATTTAACTTTTTCTATCTATTTGACCCCAAATTTATAATTTATTTCTAAAACATTTAATTACTTCTTATATAATACATATATTCCTAAAACATAACTTATTATCTATATATAAATATGTAACATATATTAAAGTTCTAGAGCTTGTGAATGATATATTTCACACTCGGATTATACTCAATTAATTCATTCAGAACAATAATTATTGCCACATATATCTCATCCTCTAACTCCTTGACTTCTTATATCTTCTCGTCTTCTTCATCTATAGTTTTCTACATCACGAATTTGCGTAAATTAAATTTTCCTATACAAAATTGCATAAGTTTCATCAATAAAATAAAAATAAAATACACATTATAAGCATCATACCTATTCAGAATTATTTAGATTTTCTTGCCACAAGGAGAATAGAGTGGTTGATCGGACTTATGCTCCATCGGGTGGAAATCTTGGGTTGCATGAATTATGAAATGGTATTGAATCAATCTCCCCATTCTCTTTATTCCAATATTCCTATGACCATCTAACACTAAGTGCTCCCACAACCTCTAAACCATGCTAAACAATTCAAGTTAGATTACATCTCATCAATATTAATGGCATATATACCAAAAACTAAATTGTTTTTACCTCAATAAGTTGTTTGCATATTTCTTGCAAGTCATCATTGCTCCAATGCTCTTTAGTGATAAAAGTCTGATTTAAATACTCTATTTCATTCAATACATCAGTTTTCTACTCTAATTCATCAATCATTTCTTTCATCTTCTTTTGATTTGTTGTAACTTCATCTCCAATATGTTTCATTGTTTGTAATTTCTCATTTAACTTTCAAGCTTCATTTCCAATGTCTGTTTTGCATTAAGTTGTCCTTGCAATTGATGAAGTTGATGTAAGGTCTCTTCTATTTTCCTTTGAAAAATTAGAAATTAACATAAAATACATCATATCACCTTACTTAAAGCCATAATGCAATTTAAAAAGAAAATAAACTACATACTTGATGCTCTTTGATTAGCCTTAACATATTCATATGAGCCTATTTTTGCTCTATGGAAGCTAACTCAAGTGATCTTTTAGTTAATTTGGATTAAGAGAACAAAAAAAATTAGTGTCAATCAATCATCTAAGTTTTCTCGCAATGAATTCATTGAGAGAAAATAGTTTATTAACAAGTTCGTACTCACAAATTTATCTCGAGAAATCTTCTTTATATTGAATCGTCGAGTGTAAATTCATTCACAAACTATTTTCTTTCAATGAATTCATCATGAGAACTTAACAATAAAGGAAAAATTTCATGATGAATTTATAGAAAGAATACAATTATGAACAAATTTGCACTCGATAAATTTATCATGAGAAAACGCAACACAAAGGAGATTTCTCGCAATGGATTCGTTGAGTACAAACTTGTTAAGAAACTATTTTCTTTGAATGAATACGAATTCATCGTCTCGATGAAATCATCCATATATTAACCTGACAAAATTTAAAATAATGTTCAGTTTCCTTCCCTCACCAATTCATTCAT
Organism: Khaya senegalensis; assembly: GCA_032402905.1. Taxonomy (NCBI): domain Eukaryota; kingdom Viridiplantae; phylum Streptophyta; class Magnoliopsida; order Sapindales; family Meliaceae; genus Khaya; species Khaya senegalensis. Next base: position 8,179,127 of record CP135533.1, on the reverse strand, counting down.
TTCAAATCTCAAAACTACAATGACAAAATAATCAATAATGGTATATTTAACTCTTCAAACAATATAAATAAACTTGTCAAACCCTAAATCACTGCAAAACAATCACATATAAAAGGTTTAACAACCAAGCATACCCAAAGTCACAAACAAAATAGACCTTTTTACTGCAATTTATTCTTGGGCAAGAAATCTCTCTTCTTAAATGCAAGTTCTTGTTCTCCATTTTTTTGTGTTTGCAATAAGTGACAACAAATGATAGCATTTATGGGTTTAAGGGAAAAATGAAAGATCAGGCAACGAAGGGTCTAGCAACTAAAGGTTAAGACTTATTTGTTAAGAAGGTAAAGGGTTTAGGGTATTTTTGTCCAAAAGTATATTATATAGCTAAAATTGTGAAGACTTTTGAGACTAGGTTAAAATTATAGTTAGACCTTAAAATTGGGCAATTTTGCTCATAAACCAGTAAATTTTCCTTTGCTGTTTTGGTGTTTGCTTGGCAAAATGTTTTTTGATTTTCTACTATCAAAATTTTTTTCTTTCAATCAGTTATTATTTTCATTACCTGACATTCTTCTATGGTGCTCCTTCACATTATTGTGTCATCTCTCTCTTGAATTTATACGATTGACTTGACTTTTACTTACTATGAAATTTTTTTTTATATCTTAGAAGTTGCTTTGTTATTTCATGAAATATATTTTAACAAGAATATTATCAACCTAATTATTAATAATTATCTATAAAGAAATGTGATTATTAATATGATATTTACAACAAGTCAATTGCAGTGTAAATTAAACTAAAATATAATAATTTCAAAATTTTAAGTCTTTTATTATAGGTGATGCTTATTTGCACCTAAAATTTACTTCAATTGCTCTTATTTTAACAAAATATTTTATAACAAAAATATCCATAACATAATTTACTGTTAAATACACTCCAACATAAGTAAGTAAAATGATTTATTTTTTATACCCATTTACTGTGCACCAATTTCACAGACATTATCTTATCTTAAATCATAAAAATGTTGTCTTCAATATATTTAGAAAAAAAAGCCAATGTCACTCCAAAAAAAAAATATAGTTATAATAAAGAAATAGCATCAATCTACCATTATTAGAATAAATTAATATTTGTTGTTGAAAATGAAAGAATTTTTCTTAAAAGAATTCTTTTCTAAAGGAAAATCGAATATTGTAATAAAAATTTGAGACTATTTAGCTGTTAAGAAAATTGCAACCAGTTTTCTGTTTAACAAAGAAAGTTTTTCTTTTATTACTGAATGAGTGTTAAGGAAAGGTTATTGATTTCTATTGATTATAGAAATATATATACTAGCTCAAAAAATCTATAACTAATTTTGCTAATATTACGAACTATATAACAACTAATAACTATTTAACTAACTCCAGCAACTAACGAATTAAAATTGTCACCAACTTCTCTTCATAGCTAACACTCCAGAAACTACGCTTCTTTACTTTGGTTGTGACACAGCAGGTGAACCAGTATCCTGAGAATTAGTAGCCACAATAGCCTTGGCATCCCCCCTCAAGCTGAATGGTACTGAGTAGACATTTAGTTTGGAACGAAAATAAGGAAAGGTAGTAACGGAGAGAGGCTTGGTGAGAACATCTGCAATCTGTTCAGAAGAAAGAATATATTGAATATCCAGTTGTTGATTAAGTACTCGATCATAAACAAAATGAACATCGAGTTCAATATGCTTGGTTCTTGAATGGAAAACAGGACTTTTGGCTAAATAAGTGGCACTTTGGTTATCACACCAAAGAACTAGAACTGCATAAGGAAGTATGTTTATTTCAAGCAATAAGGAAAATAACCAGGCAAGCTTAGCAAAAGCAGCAGCTAAGACACAGTATTCTGATTCGGTGCTAGAATGAGCAGCAACTTATTACTTCTTAGACAACTAAGAAACTAGATTATTTTGGAGAAAAATAGAATAAGCTCCAATTGATTTGCAATCATCCATATCACAACCCTAATCAGCATCTAAGTAACTAGTTAACTCATGTCTTTCTGTGTTGAAAAATTGAAGACCAAGATCAAAGGAGCCATGTAGATATCGCAGCAAATGTTTGTAAGCTGCCCAAGGCACAGTAATAGGATTGGACAGGAATTAACTTAGACGATTCACAGCAAAGAATATATCTGGTCTTGTAATTGTTAGATATTTGATAACTTAACACTAGATAACATAGGTATATCACACGGCTTACACTCAAGCATGCCAGCCTTGTGCAATAGATCCTTAATATATTTATTCTGAGACGAGTGTAATCTAGTAACAGATGCATAAACCTTAATACCCAAAAAGTAATACAAGAATCCTATATCTTTTAAGGTGAAAGCATCATGTAAAGCAGTAATAAACTCATCAATCTGTCGAGAATTTGAACCAGTTACTATAATATCATCAACATACACCAAAATGAGAAGCACGGAGAATGAAGAACTCATGAAAAATAATGATGTGTCTGCTTTAGAATTTACAAAATCTTGCTGAGTTAGAAACAATTTAAACTTGTCATACCATGCTCATGGTGCTTGCTTGAGTCCATATATAACCTTTGATAACTTGCAAACATGCTGAGGATAATGATCATTAACAAATCTATCTGGTTGCTACATATATACTGCCTCTTACAGATCACCATTCAAGAATGCATTATTTATGTCAAGTTGACGAATGTCCCAATTTCTTATGATAGCTATGATCAAAACAACCCTTACAATTGCTGGTTTAATCACTAGACTGAATATGACTGAAAAATCAATTCCAAGAGTTTGATGAAATCCTTTAGCAATCAGTCGAGCCTTATATTTTGACACTAAACCATCCACATTATATTTCACACAAAATACCTATTTACAGCATTGCTTCTTTTGCTGAGGTAGGTAAGAAATCACTAGTATGTGCATGATAAGCTTTTGGTTTAAAAATGCCACATTTAACTCGGGTTAACATGGGATGATGATTCTGAACAGAAACTAATAGTGGAGGAACAGAGAAAGAAGGTATATTTGATTGCAAACTTTCAGAAAAATTTAAGGCAGATGCAATTGGAGAGGCTGAAGAATCAGAAAATACCTAATAAGTTGACTGTGAGATTGCAAGATCTTGCTGAAAGGAACCTGTTAAATTGCCTGAGATAGGAAAATGACTAACAAGAGGAATAGAAGATAAAGGAGCTAAAAACAGAGGATTTGATGAATTTGGTTGGGAGGACACTGAAATATGGGAAATGACGTTTCATTAAAAATGACATGTCTAGCAATATAAAGTTTTCCTGATGACAGATCAAGACATTTATAACATTTATGCAAAGGGCTATATCTAATGAATGCACATTTAGCTGAACGAAAAGTCATATTATTCTTGTTATAATTGCGAATAAAGGGAAAACATGAGTATTCAAACACCTTCAAGAAGGAATAATTAAGTACATATTTGTGAAGCAATTCAAAGGATGATTTATGAGACAATGTAGCACTTGGCAGTCGATTGATAAGAAAAACTAAACAATGAAATGCATCTCACCAAAACGAAGTGGAAGAGATGCTTGTGATAATAAAGTCCAACCCAATTCAACAATATGTCAATGTTTTTTTCCACAATTCTATTTTGATGATGTGTGTAGGGGTAAGGGTAACAAAAAAAAATCCCTTATTGCAAAAGAAATGGAACAAACACCTTGAATTCTTCCCCTTCATCAGTATGCAGACATTTAATAGAACAGAAAAATTATTTTTCTACCTATAGTTTGAACTATTTAAACACTAACAAGGCATCAGATTTGAGTTTCAGTGGAAACACTCAAATGTATTTGGTGAAGTTATCAACAAAACTAATATGGTACCTGAAACCATCCCTAGAAAGTTCAGAAGAAGGACGTTCTAAATCAGCATGTACACCCTCTAAGGGATTTCTTGTTTTAATTGATGAAAAGGGAAAATGAAGTTTATGACTTTTACTATACTGACAAGTACTACAAAAGGAAATATTCTGATCTTTATTGAAATGTGACAAATTCTTACAAGCTTGCAATACAACCTTCAAAACTTTCAGACAAGGATGCCCTAATCTTTGATGAATTATATCTAAAGAACATGTTGTATTCTCAAGGTTACTGGTAAGACATATAGGAAATGATGTATCAAACATTTTTATTTAAACTAGCTAACATAGTACCACTATTACAAGATATTGAGCAAAAAGAAGTATTAGAAGAATAGAAGGAAAGCATATTTTATGTCACAATTATTTTATTCTTAGAATTGATAGAACTAAAATTTGAAGAAGATGATAACAGCAATTTATACAGGCCCTTCACAGCAATACCCTTCAGCAGCAATACTCCCCTCTTCTTGTCCTTAATGAAACAAAAATTATCAGAAAACTCAATTATTAAATTGTTATCTGATACAAGTTTTGTGACACTTATCAGATTTTGGTCATGTTGGGAACACACAGGACATTTTTCAGCAACACCTTATAATTTTGTGAGGTATGTGTCAATGACTTAAAAGATAAGGTTATGGCACCAATATGAGTAATTTGTAATCCTTCTCCATTACCAATAACAAGCTTATTATTACCTCTAAAATCTTCACATATCGACAGATTCTGCATGTCATTTGTTAAGTAATGTGTTACACCACTATCAATATACCATCCTTCATCAGCCATTCCTTCAGCATTATCAACATAAGCCTCTTTTGCTCCTTGATTAGTTTGTTGTTTCTGGAAAGAATATTGATAATATTGCTGATGATACTGATTCTATGGTGATGCAGGCACCAATTCCCTGTTAAAACAATGAAAACAAATAGCAGTAGTAGTATGTCCAAACTTGAAAAAAATCTAGCAAATTGGCTTATTTCCCCTTCAACCTCCAATAAAAGATCTACCACCTTAAAAGCCTCTACCAACTTAAGGTCCTCTGAAATTCACATTTTCTTTTCCTGAATTATTAAAACTTGCATTCTGAAAGTTTGGCTGTCCAAAACTCCCTTTGTTAACAACCTTTTTCTGATAATTTCTTGTTTGTGCGTAATTTGCTGTATCATTTTCTTGATTTTCTTTCAATAAGGCAGAATTTTGTTGTTCAAGTCTACACTCATGAGTTAACGGCATTGAATAAACATCATGAATACTAACATTATCTCCTCTACCAGTTATGTGTACAGCAATAGGATTATATTCTGAATCTAAACCACCAAGAATGTATAGAATGAAATCATCATTAGATACAAGATTACCTATCGCAATAAGGTTGTTAGCCAATTTCTTCATCTTTAGAAAATACTCTGCCATCGACAAGGACTCCTTCATATATTGTAATTGAAATCACAAGTGAAGTACCTTAGCTTTCGATTGTGATCCGAATTGTTTTTCCAATGCATTCCACACGTCAAAAGATGTTTTCCAGCCAATCACAAGACTCAAAACTTCTTCACTCATTGAGGAAGGAATCTAACCAAGAAGGAACTGATCTTGCTTCCTCCAGATCGTAAATTCTGGATTTTCAACCAATTTATCTGAGTTTTCGGTTGATAAAAATCTAGCTGGAATTACCTTTTCACCGTTGATATATTCTTCAAGACCATTTCCTCTTATTGAAGGCAAGATCTGTGACTTCCAAATCAGATAGTTCATTCCATCAAGTTTGATCTGTGAAACAAAGGAGAAAGAAGAATTTCCAATAAAATTATTACTAGTTGAATTCATATTTGCCGATATTCAACTATGGCTCTGATACCAAATGAAGATTTGAGACTGTTTGGCTGTCAAGAAAATTGTAACAAGTTTTCTATTTAACGAAGAAAGTTTTTCTTTTATTATTGAATGAATGCTGAGAAAAGGTTACCAACTTCTATTAATTACAGAAATATATATACTAACTCAGGAAAAATCTATAACTAATTCTGTTAATATTATGGACTATATAACAACTAATAACTACTTAACTAACTCTAGCAATTAATGAATTGAAACTGTCACCAATTTCTCTTCACAACTAACACTCCAGAAACTTCACTTCTTTACTTTGGCTGTGACACAATAGTGAACCAGCATCCTGAGAATTACTAGCCATACTAGCCTTGACAATTGTAAAAAAAATTGTGTTGATTTAACTCTGTTTCATATTCACACACAAGCAACAATATCGTTAACATCACAATGCATTTATTAAGCTTATTGATTTTATTTTATTTTTTAAAATTTTATGCAATTTCATGTTTTTTATTTCAAATAATAAAAGTTTTCAGTGTGTTAATTATTGTTATGATTTTGTAGAAAAATTAAGACATCTACAAGATTTTGTAGAGCAAAACTTGTTACAATTAACTTAAAGATTTCACCTGTTAATACTCAGACCAAAGATTATCCAAGAAGCTGTCAATAAAACTTGATGAACCATACTTAACTAAATCTGGGGGTTAAGCGATGTAGAATTATCTAAAAGAAAACAAGAAAGAGATTTACACGGTTGGGCTGTTGATGCCTACATCGACGGGCAAAACAGGAATCATCTAAGCTTTATTACCAATGAAGAATTCTAGGGCTCACAGAAACTTTGATACTGATTCAGATAACCTAAGATACAACAGCTATATCTCTCTCTCTTTATGGTATGAGAGGAGAGTTACCCTTTTTATTTCAGTCTGATATCCCACGTCTTCACCAAAATTTCGAGCTCATAACAACTTATAATAACTACCTGTAATAGAATCCATTATTCCATTATTCCTACTATGCAGACTTCCAGTTTTGCATTTCCATCAACTGATTTAACTAACTTTGTTAACTGTTTTTGACCCACAAAAATTTAATTTTAAACATTTATTTAATGAATGACGGAGGTGAAATGTTGTTTAAAGTATATTTAGTATGTAACTAGATTTATTTTTTAATTTTTTTTTTATTTTTAGTATTTGGATAGCCGCGTGTTTCTCTACCTTAATTCTATTTCCACCTTCCAAATTACTTGTATTTCAGTTAAGATGCCTTTATTGTAAATAGGACTTTTGAGTTATTGGTCTCAATAGTTAAAGTAGATCATTAGAGGCTTGATAACCAACAATAATTTAGCTTATGGATTTTAATTCAACTAAATTAATTCTTCCAATAAAATTACTGTGGGAGAGATTCGATTCACCCCATGCCATATACAAACATAAATTAATTGATAATTCTAACAAAATTTGTGAGAGAGGTTCAATTTACAAATTTTTTTACCCTTTAACCACAGTTTAAAAGAAGTAGACCAATGGACAAATTTTTTGGATAGGTTCATGCTTTTCAATCAATCGACTTTTGAGACAAACAATACTTTCAGCGATACAATTATTCAAAAAAAAAAGAATGTTTTTTCTTATTTATTTATTTATTGTTTTGGGCATACCAAAAATAGTTTATTTTATAAGTCACAACGATTTTAAATTGATTCCAACATTTGGCCTCTTTCTTGCTCACGGAATCAAAGTTCATCTCCAAAATTCGTTGTATTGTGATTATGTTATTAAATTTGAAATGTTGCATTTATTACTTAATTATAGTTATTATGGTTGTTTTTATTAATTTGTTATTTTTTTTGTTATTTTTATTGTTCTTATTACTACTACTACTACTACTACTACTAGTACTACTACTACTACTACTATTATTATTATTATTATTATTATTATTATTATTATTATTATTATTATTGTCTAAGATTAACTTGTTAAGCTATTAGCTTGTGCTGTTAAAAAATTATATCACTTTTTTAGTGGCTAAAAGACATTTTTTATTTTTCAAATGTGAAAATTTTTTTTAATTTTTTTTATTTTATTAAATTTGGTTATCTTCAAGGAAGAGCTTCCCATGGATTAAAAAAGTGTAATTTTCTTCCGCAAAAGGAAGCTCAAATTTTGAGTTATGGATACCAAATTATATCCCAACTAATGTGGTATTCATCGAGCAGGTGATGAGATAATATTATAATAATTTTTAAAAAATTATGAAAATACATAATCCACTTTATTAATAACAAATCACATAGCATATCAGTTAGGATGGAAATTTGAGGTATACAACATTACTCTTTTCTGAAAGGTTGAATCGTTTGAAATATCCATGTTTTGTTTTCAATTAAAATTTTATTTCATGTCTCTCAAAAATTATTAAAATTCCAAAACTCACATATTTTAATTTCATTGCTGCTTGGGTCTCCCCTTGCACCCAGTTTCTCAACATTCAAAAAAAAAAAACAGAAAAATCAAACTCATAACAACTTTGAGATACTAAAATCAAATATAGAGGGAGAAAAGAATTAAATATTGAAAAAAAAAATATGAACTGTAATGAATGATTTCATTCTTGCACTAAATTTGCAATTATCTTTATTTATTTATTTATTTATTTATTTACTATCAGTTTGTTGAAGTAGAGAAAAAAGAGGAGAGAAAAAGACGATAAATGTTGATGCTAACTTCTATTTGTTTAGAATTTTAGTTAGTGACTGAAATGTGTTCCTCTCTCTATCTCTGGTTAATTAAATTACTCCTCAGATAGCTCTTTAATTGGTATAAATAGTCGAATCTCTTCCTCTATCTCTCAATTCAATTTAAGAAAAAATTAAGATACATATATTCCACCAACTTCATATTGTGAAGCATATGATGGCCATTGAAGCAATAAAAAATTTATTTTTCGTCGTTTTGTTTCTGCTCAGCATTTGTGTTCATGTTATTAATGGAACTTACGGTGGCTGGGAAATGGCACACGCCACATCTTATGGCGGAAGTGATGCTTCTGGCACGATGGGTAAGTTCTTCTCTTTTTCATATCTCTTACGTTTTCTTTTCGTTTGCGCTGTCTGTCAATTGTTTTATCTTACGAGAATTATTATTATTTCTAGAGGGAGCCTGTGGGTACGAAAATTTGCATAATCAAGGGTATGGAACAAATACTACTGCTCTAAGCACAGCCTTGTTCAATAATGGCTTGAGCTGCGGTGCATGTTATCAAATTCGTTGCGCAAATAGTCCAAAATGGTGTCTCCCCGGCACCATCACCGTCACTGCCACCAACTTTTGTCCTCCGAATTATGCTTTGTCAAACGAAAATGGGGGCTGGTGCAATCCTCCTCGTAAACACTTCGATTTAGCCCAGCCTGCTTTCTTACAAATCGCACAATATCAAGCTGGAATCGTACCTGTGATCTTCAGAAAGTAACAAACCTGAAATGAGCCTTTTTTATTATTTCTTACAGACCAAGTAAATTCTACATATCTTGCCAACGCTTGCTTTAAAAGAGTTTTTAAATTTCGTTTTGGACGCAGGGTGTCGTGTGTGAAGAAAGGAGGTATGAAGTTTACAATCAATGGACATCCATACTTTAATTTGGTATTGATTACAAATGTCGGAGGTGTAGGAGACATAAAATGTGTCTCCGTCAAGGGATCTAAAACGAGGTGGCAAAGAATGTCAAGAAATTGGGGAGAAAATTGGCAGAGTAATTCTTACTTGAATGGACAAAGCCTCTCTTTCAAGGTTACCACAAGCGATGGCAGAGCGATTACCAGCTACAATGTTGTGCCCGCTAATTGGAAATTTGGACAAACTTTTGAAGGAAGTCAATTTTAGAAAATTTATTGATAGAGGATTGAAGATCAAAGGATTTATGTATTGATAGCAAATTGGTACATGCTTGGTTTATGTGCGTAGATTGTATGGTTTAGGGATGGCAAAATTTCTCAGGGCACACGTACTCGGCAATGCTCCCTCCATTAGAGACGGTATAGGGATATGGGATTCCAACTTTAAATATTTTATAGTATTTAAAAAATTTTATCAATTAAATATTCTATTAAACATTTTTATTACCACAAATAGAAAATAATTGTGGTAAAGTTATTCACTAAATTATTAATAATTTTTATCGAATTACTTTTGGATTATTTTTCTTTTTTTTTTATTTCACGAAAATGAAACAGCACACCGAGTTAGTAGTGCCAGAGAAATAAATTCCAAATAAAATTACAAACTAACCAAGAAAAAAAAAGTATACGAGGAGAAGAAATTAATCATTCCTCCTTAAAAACAAAGTCCATCATAAATAATTGAGCATAAGTGGGGAATGTCAACTTTGTTTTCATCTAAAGCATACAGGGCAAGAAAAACTCACAGCTCTTTATTTAACAAATGTGGTTATTTCATAAAAATGGAGTTTTGATTTTATTTAAGGAGTTTAGTTCTATAAAATTTAATTAAAATATATATTATATATTTTATATTTTTAACGTAAAATTTAAAATATAAAATATAAATTTTAAAATAATTAATATAAAAACAAATTTAACTCTATTTTTAACTAACAAACATAAGCAACAATATAATTAATATAACAACGCATATATTAAATTTTTTTAAAAAAAAAGATAATATTTTAAATATATTTTAAAATAAAAATAATTTTTTTAAATTATTTTATTTTTATTTTTATTTTTAAGATTACCTTGTCTATCGTCGCTACTTTAATTTTTTTTTTTTTTTTTTTATCCTTTCAAATTATTTGTGTTTGAATAATAATGTATCGACGGCAAACAAGACTTTTGGGTTGTTGGGCTCAATAATTAAAGAGACCATCATATATAGTCTTGACCTCAATAACAAAGGACATCATACACTCTTGACCAGCAACAATACTTTTAGCATCTGGATTTTAATTAAATTAAATTAAATTAGTTCTCCCAATAAAATTAATGTGACATTCATGTCATTCCATGAGACCATGACATATACAAACATGAAGTAAAATGATAATTCCATCAAAATTTGTGTGACGGACTCAATTTTCAGAAAAAAATTTGTATAAGTTACAAAATATCATTTTTTTTTAAATATATATTATATTCAATTTTATTTGTTAGAAGTAGGATCTTTAAAAAAAAATAAATAAATAATTAAGATAAAAGGTTGAATGGTAATTACTGATTTTGGTGGAAATTTCGGGGCTTGGTTCTCGTTTTGGTACATTGATTTGGAAAAATGTGTAATGTTTTTTTTTGGTTGAGCTTTTAGATAAATGAGTAGTCATAAAAACAATCTTAATTGGAAATACCGTATTGTTTATAATGTGTCTTTTAAGTTGTAATATACAACTTCATATTAATATGAATTCAATTTTTTTTTTTCCTCTTATCTTATAATTATGATGTGCCAATAGTGTTTACAAATTGATTTAACAACTTAAGTTTCCTTTAGACAATACAACTTTACATAAATTATAAAATAAATTTTGAGGGAAGTCAAAAACATGTCAATAATTTTAATATTCATTTGATAATTATAAATTGGAATTCAATTTTGGTGGTTATTTTTTGATACTTTTTTAAAAACAAAGTAAATATAATTAATTATTATAATTGTTATAAGTATTTGACATATTAAAAATAAAAAATCATACATAATTAACTACTATTAATTATCACTTGAAGAATACTTGACACTAGCACAGTTGATATCTTGAAACTGTTATGTATACACTTATTTGATAGTTTTAAAAATCAAGCATGTCTTATTTTCTTGTGCTGTTAGTAATTTTATTTTGAAACATATTTTTAATTTGTTGTTTGATTCTTGTAATATAATTAGAAAAAATCTAGCACAAAAGACCAATCAAGTTTAATCATGTTAGAATTTTTAGATTTGACAACTTACAACGAATTACTTGGATATAATGCATTAAAACTTTTGAGTTAATTCTGAAAATAGAATTTTTGTTGCAACAAATTGGACAAATTCTGGATAATTTTGGTATTACATCTTCATGTTTTTGAAATCTAATTTTTTTTTATTGTGGACTTTAAACTGAATTAAAAATTTTGTATTGATAATTTTATAATTTAATAGTTAAAAAGGATTTTTTTTTTAATTGTGAAATATTATTTTTTTTTCAATTTTTTAAGTGAAATTTGGTTATTATTAAGAAAAAGTTTATAAAAGATTTTTAAAAAAATCTATATTTGCTCTATAGGAAGAAACTCTAGTTTTGAACTTTTAGAGTGAACCATTTTGAGTCTTTTTTAAAATAAAATTTTACATGTCACAAATTATATCACAAATAATATGAATGGGTGTGCAAGAACTATTTGGAGAGAAAAACCGAGACACTTTATACAAGCAATCTAAAGACTATTTTGATATTTATAAATATATGTTGAGTGAAAACTGATTTAAAATTGATCAAACGAATATGCAAATAAAGAGGTTCTCAAATGTACTTTAGGATTCAAATAAACTGACCAAATTTATTTGCAATCATAAACATATATGCTCGAGTTTTGTTTTTCTGATATAAGAAACTCTTGGTCATTGATTATATATTCATCACTATACATGATGATTTATTAACATGTAGATTACAGTTTCAATCAAGGCTCATGGTAGTAATTGGTAGACAGTTTTAATCCATGATGATTCATTTGGGAGACATGTTAACATGAGTGGCACTTCTAATTTATTTGTGAGTCACAATTTCTTTTAAATCTTTTGTGGCATTACCCATCATAAAATTTATTCTAAAGTTTTCATTTGAGGGATATATAGCACAGTTCATTTATTTGACATTTTCTTATGTAATATAACTTTATTACATTATTTAATTAAAAAAATTAGAAAAAGAATTTCTTCTAATATACTATGGTAAGAGTTTAGTATTTAAAATATCAAATTTTAATTTCTATCCAATGGAGATCCTAATCCGAAAAACCCTTTAAATATATAAATATTATTTATTGTTTTAAATATTTTTTAAATAATTTCTTATAAATTTTTATTAATATTTACCTTTTAACTCATAAAATACAAATTTTAGCCCCTCATAAATGTTATCAAATTCATGTTAAAATCACACTAAACATTCTTTTGTATAACGCGAGTGTTTATTTAAGAGTGATCAAGGATGGTGATCACAAGGTGGTCGTGGATTTTATTAAATATAAAATCTTCGAAGTCATAAATTTTTGTTTCTATTTAGTTTGATTTTACAATAAATAGCTTCTCACAACCATTGGAAAGTCGGGAGACGTAAACACTTCCATCTTGCATGGCATGCATGGCGTACGCATCTTTGTGAGCTCGTGTTTATTCTGCAACTATAAATAAATGCTCAATTCTGAAAAGGATTCTTTTTTTTACTTAATAGGGTATATAAATATAAATTCATGGATCATATTCATCAGTACGATAATGATTTATTAATATGTGGATTACAATTTTGATTTATGCAATAGGTGGCGGCGGCGCTTTGATGTTATCGAATCCTGGCGATTCTTTCTTGATATGAAAAGCATTTTCTTCACCATTTGTTAACAGATTTTGACCTTCAACATCAACCGAAACAAAATGAATTGTTTGCATTTCTTGAAGCTGATGAATGCTTCGAGCTGCCTGAGAACTCATAAGATGAACTGTGAGAACGAGGAAGAAAAACGACAGAGACAACTTTGCCTTATAAGCCATGGCTCTGAAATATTTGAAACTGGAGTTAATTTGCCCAAATCAGTGTTACGTGTTCATCTATTTATAATACCAAGTTTCAAAATCGGAAAAACTAAAAATTCAAAAGAAAATTTTGTGAGATGGGTACATTCAATGGAAGGAGACTGGTAATCCAAGTAATAAATGGTCATTAAATTTTGAAAATCTGAAGAATCCACTTGTTCTGTATCACGCAGATCTTCGTACCAAAGGGTATGGCTTTAGAAGGCAGGTAAGGTTTCCTTTTCTATTTCGAGGTTAAATTGTTCGAATAAATTTAAATGCAAATAGCTGGAGATAGAATATTCTTACCTAGTTGTTCACAATAAATTATGCAATAAGATATGGATGAATTGCATAAGTAATTTGATGAGTTCAAAATAATTAAAATAACATTTTTAAATGGGAAAAAAAATTCTTACTATAATATTAGACTTTTCAAATTTGATCTCAACTTATTTCATAATTGATAAAAAATAAACTTTATAAAAAATGAGAATAACTATTTAGATTTAATACGAAGGATAACAAATTGAATTCTCATATCAAATTGTATATGTATTGTATAAAATAGAGGTCAAATTGAACTCGATAAGTTTAATAATTATGTTAAAAAGTGAAAATATTAAATAAATATAATTATTATACTTTTAAACGAGTGGCTGTCGTATAAAATATATAATAAATTTATTCAAATATAAATAAATTAATATGATATAATCACTTAAATAGTTAATTGTATTGAGAACTCTAAACTCAAATTTAATATAATTAATAATTTTATTATATCATATTATTTATTTAATAATCTTGTTATTTTATAATAATTCAAATTCATAAATTTTATATTATATTCATGTTAGTATTATGAGTTGTGTTAAAATTATCTCTTATGCACCTAGTTTCAAGAACTTTTGCTACTTTTAATTTTTAGATATTTTTAAAAAATTTAATTAATTAAAATTAACCAAAAAAATCATTGTATATAACTTATATACCATTACTATTATGTGTAGTATTAATTATTTTTAAATATTTCGTGCTTTCGGGCCATCCACTACTAACTCATAAAGTTTTGTGCCTAAAATGAAAATTCATTTTCATTTAATAAACTCTGGTTTTTTTTTTTTTTTTTCATATCATATTGTGTCAAATGGACTCTTTTGTCCCAATGAAAGTTGTGAGAAGAAAATTAAAATTTATTATTTCAAATTAATTGACATTAAAAAATTAAAATTAAAATAAAAAATTTTATTAATTTATATTAAAATTAAGAGAAAGTCTTATTTAGAACTATCCTATTATATGAATAAAAATAATATAATAGAATTATTTAATTAATTAAAAAATATTTATTAATTAAAATAAATTTCATAAATTTTTTTTACTATTTTAATTAAAGATAAATATTATTTTTTATTTTTGATTTTTTATTAATAATTAATTTTTTATTAATTAAATAATTTTATTATATTATCTATATTAATATAATAAAATAACTTATATGAAACTTTTTCTAAAATTAAAATTAAATTTTGGTAGTAAAATAAAAATACGACAAAATTTTATTTTACACTAACACGGCAGACTATAGATGTCAATTGGAAACTAAAGGCCATATGGCCCATATCTACGCTGGCAGTAAGTCGGTTTAAGTGAAACCCCTCCGCTGTCTGTCTCATTTCAAACCAGCCTTTCCGGTTCTATTCAATTTCAAATCTCTGAAATCATAACGGTGCCTAAAGAAGAAACCCTACCTGTTTCAGTAACAATTAAAATTATTATTGAAAAACTTCCTTTTTCAGCCATGGAAGTTAAGCAAGACCAAGACCCAATTGCCCTCTTCATGTCTCTCGACCAGTGGCAATACCAAGACCAAGGCCAAAGCCAAGAAGAAGCCTCACAATCTTCAAACGAAACTTATATGCTTGGTTTTGTAATTGCCAACATAGTCGGTCTCCAGTACTACTCTGGCACAATCAGTGGCAGAGAAATGGTGGGTTTGGTCCGTGAACCCTTAAATCCTCATGACAACAACGCTATTAAAGTTCTAAATACGAGAACCGTACAAGTCGGCCACATTGAACGGTCAGTAGCTGCAGTTCTATCACCGTTAATAGATAGTCATGTTATTAACGTTGAGGGTATTGTTCCTAATACTCGTAGTAGTAGTAGTAATAGGTATAGACTTCCATGTCAAGTTCATATTTTTACAAGATTAGAGATGTTTGATTTTGTTAAAGATGAGATTTCTCGAGTTGGGTTGCAGTTAATTGGTGATAACGATGCCTCGTTTGGGTTGTCCGAGGCAGTGGTTGTGAAGGAGAGGAGGGGAGGGAAAGGTGTCAAGAGTTTGGATGAGATATTCAAGTTGGTTGATAAGAATGTGAATAAAAAGGCAAAAATGGAGGCTATGGAGCCGCCCAAAGATGTAATAAAATCTGAGCTTTTTGTGCATCAGAAGGAAGGGTTGGGGTGGTTGGTACGCAGGGAGAATTCAGTGGAATTGCCTCCATTTTGGGAGGAGAATGATGGGGAGTTTGTCAATGTATTGACCAATTATCACACTGATAAACGGCCAGAGCCTCTTCGTGGTGGGATTTTTGCTGATGATATGGGATTGGGTAAGACTCTCACTCTGCTTTCTTTAATTGCCCTTGATAAGTGTACTGGTGTTGTTCCGCATTCCATATGTTCTAATGTTTTAGATGTAAGTGAGGTTGAGGAAACTGGTGCGTGTGCTTCAAGTTTTAAGAAAGGTAAGAGAGGTAGAGTGAGTAAAAAGGGTAGTGGAAGGGAGAAAAGGCGTAAAATTGAGAATACCCAAATTGGTGATAATGTTCTCAATAAGTTTTCCTGCACTTCGGATAACAAGATGACATTAATTGTGTGCCCTCCTTCTGTGTTTTCAACATGGATAACACAGCTAGAAGAGCACACAAGACCTGGAACATTGAAGACGTATATGTATTATGGGGAAAGAACTCAAGATGTTGGGGAGCTTAAGAAGTATGATTTAGTGTTGACGACTTATAGTACTCTGGCTACTGAAGATTCTTGGTTAGATTCCCCTGTGAAGAAGATTGAGTGGTGGCGAGTCATTTTGGATGAAGCTCACTTGATTAAGAATGCAAATGCTCAACAGAGTCGGGCAGTCACTAATTTGAGTGCTCAGAGGAGGTGGGTTGTTACAGGTACACCTATCCAGAATGGCTCATTTGATTTGTTCTCATTGATGGCTTTTCTGCAATTTGAGCCATTTTCTATTAAGAGCTACTGGCAAAGCCTGGTACAACGTCCACTTGGTCAGGGTAATAAGAAGGGACTCTCACGTCTACAGGTGCGTTGTATCATTCATTTTTTCCTGCATATGTTGCAAATTGATATTCTTAATGTGTTATTAAATTAGGCATTTTACAATAATTGGATTTTGCATACTAGGCATTCTTTGTTCCACTGAATGCTTTTCTATTTTGATGAACAATTTCCCTTCTGGCGTATTGCTGACATTATTGAGAAACTATTGTTGTGTTTCTCTCCCAATATATTATCATTCGCTTAGACATATAAGCATTTTAATTGACCAGGTTTGGAGCTTCTCTGGAACTTCTGTTATTGGAATTCAAATACTTTAGCTTTTCTTGATTTTTCTTTGATATTGTATTCTTGAGAACTACATTGATAATTTTCCTGTCATGAAATTATAGTGCTTGATAACTTAAGAAGCTGCTTTTCCTTTTCCCTTTTTTTGTTTTGGATTGTTGTCTGTGTTTTTGTTGAAATATTCAATGTTGAATTTTGTTTCACCATAACATGTACCCTCCCTTTCTCTTCTTGATGTCTTGCAATTCTTGATTTATGCTTGTTTTCTCTTCAGTGCTCAAGAGGAAAGTAATACATGATTTGGGCAATAAGTAATACATGTTCTCTCTTTGGTCTTGGAATTGCCCAAATCATCTATCCTTTTTTAGTACTTTATGCCTTAATTTTTTGCTCAGCCTGCCTATCATGAAGAGAGAGCTTTGACACTTTGTCTATTATTTATTTTATTTTTTATAAACAAAATATTTATTTAAAAGCAGAAAACCCTTGTACTCAAGAACTTCACATGAGAAAACTTAAGAGAAACAATAATACTTATCTGAAAGAATAGAAAAAGATTCATCCAGCCATAAAGATATGTAAAAAATAAAAATTGATCTTCAGCCTTTGAGTGAAAAGTGCAAACCTTGTCAAAATTCAACTAGTTCTCTGTCCAAGTATGCCACTTAAGGCATAATGCAACTGAGCTTTAATCTTCTCTATTGCTTTTCTCACCAAAACCCTCTAAGTATTTAACTCATTGACCTTAGTGTCTTCCAATCAACTACAAACCATAAAAGTACAGAAAACATTCCATGTCAATTGCCAATGTGTTAACAAATACTTCACTGTCTTCACATTGTTCTTACGTTTCCAAATTTACTGATTATGATGTGTTTTTTCTTGAAAGATTATTCATAATTAGACTTTTCCAAAAGAGTTTTCCAGGTGAAATGCCCAATTGTTTACATGCTTTTACTGTGCAATTACTTCTCCTAGGAAACAGAACACTAGCATCATCTGAGCAATCTGCTAATACCATACAAACTGCCCCTGGAACTGTTTTGTATGAGCTAGTGTTTACATAGTTTATCCCCTCTTGTTCAACCCTCAACTAAATCTAAGATTTCCTGAAAAATATACTATAGAAACCCAGCTCTATATCACTCTTATAAATTTTGGCTTCATATTTGTGCTATTTTTAGAGCAAACAACATGCAACTGTTGCATTGCTTTCCTATGCAATAAGAAGTAATTCTGGACACATAAATTTTAAGGAAACTTCTCTGCGTCAAATATTGATGCCCACTGAAATTTTCTTCCTTCATGAAAAATAAAAAATATTCATCAAACAGAATACCAACCTCCTCCATTGCTCTTCCTAAAACTAAGCTTGAAGGAAGGTCTAGTATTCTCTGATACCCTATACACTGCTCCTCCTCGCCTTCTTATCTGCTACCTGTCTCTATAAAGTATCCCTGTCATCCACATATTGCCATAACCACCTTCCCAGTAAAACTGGTGGAGGACAAAGATATATGCAATCTCCCAAATCATATTTGAACTTGTAAGCAGTTCTCCTCAATGAAATCCCTTTATGTCTTGTCCACTTTTTGGTCACTGATACATGAATAGAGAAAATGGACATAAAGCAAGTAAGGAAGGATAGACAAAACATTCCTAATTGGATTACTTCTACTCCATTAGAGAAATACAGTTTTGTCCAGAACTTATGTGGTTCCTCCCTCCATCTTTATCAATTGGTTTTCTTCTTTTATTTTCTTTTTTTTTCTTTCCTTCTTTTACATTGTTCTGAATTTCATATTTTAGCATGCAGACTTCTTTGCATTATATTGTTTCTTATCCATATTGTTTCAGTACAACTTTATTATTGTTTCAGGTTTTAATGTCAGCCATTTCTTTGAGGAGAACAAAGGATAAGGGTTTGATTGGATTGCCTCCAAAAACTGTTGAGAGATGTTATGTTGAACTCTCTGGAGAAGAGCGTGAACTGTATGATGAGCTGGAAGCCAAAGCCAAGGGTGTTGTCCAGGACTATATAATTTCTGGTAGTTTAATGCACAACTATTCAACTGTACTTGGTATACTTTTACGACTTCGCCAGATCTGTACAAACTTGGCTTTGTGCCCATCAGATGTGAGATCAATACTTCCTTCTAGCAATATTGAAGGTATTGGAAATCAATTCCATTGCTCTTTTTTCTTTTTCATTTTGCTCTAATCAGCACTCAACTCGGCTACTTTTACCTGGGAGACATTTTGTTTTTCAGTCTCTTAAAGACATTTTGATTTCTCTCAATTTTTCTTCAACTCATCTACTTTTACCTGCAAAACATTTTGTTTTCCATTATTTTGAAGCCGTTCTGATTCCTCATTAGAAAGCTCAATGTTACTTCAACTGATCTAATGTAGCCTGCAAGACATTTTGATATATCCTTAGAAAACTCGATTTTAGTCATCTAGTTGGCTTTCATTTAGCTTCTCCAATACGAGTTCACTTCATATTCTTCCATGCTTTAGGTCTTAAATCATTTTTCTTTGAATGGCTTAAGATAGTTATTTTCAGTTGTCTTCCTTTCTTTTTAGTTTATAGGTTCGATTTTATTGGCCTATTAGCTCAATCTTTTCAATTTGTGTCTACTGGAGCCAGCTTGAATAGGAGATGACAGCATACTGCCTTCTAGGAATGCCCTCACAAAGACTTTTAGAATAAGCTTGTGGATTTGAAAATTTTGATGGTGTGAGCAGAAATTTTTTGGCTTGGATTTTCCCATAAAAAATTATGCTTATCTACAATATTCTGGAGTATTACAACTCTTGGAATTGCTACACAATATGCACACCTAAGCAGTGCCCATGAAATGTAGCATAAGAAACTTGACAGTCTTTGTGAAAGTCCGAGAAATACACATCCACAGGACTGACAGAAGTTCTTGAAAAAAATGCTATGCATTTCTTAAGGCGAAATGTATATCAAAATTATAATATAAGAATCATCAAGATAACCACATTTGTGCATTTTTTAATTGACAAAAGGAAAATTATAAGTACTAAATACTAAGTATCACATCTAGGTTTGTCAAAATTTTGCTAGCACGGATAGGCTGCATTAATTATGAAAGGAGTGTGAGATTCCAAGGTGAAGATCCAAATTGTTGATTTTTGCTGCATTTGGAGTTCAAAAGGTGGTTCTAATACATTTTGGGTGGGAATCATAAATAAGATTTTGGGGCATTGTATGTTAGTACTCTGCTGACTTACATGTATCTGTTCATTTTTCTACAAATAACTGTTGCGCCATCAGGGCATTGGCGAATTTCCATACTTGAAGCAATCTGATTTTATGTTAACTTGTTTCTAAACTCACCATGCCATGTCTTTCCAACATACTTATGACTGTTTTTTTCCTTCCAGGAAGATGATTTCCCCATCAACTTCTTCACAATTTTCTATGTTCTAGTTTTGCCCCCCCTTTTTTTTTCCTTTATGGTCATATACCAATATCTATTTTTGTTGGAGGAAACTTATCTTAGGTGTAGTTTATATTACTAGTAAGCTTGTCATAAGTTATGGCCTATGCAACTATCTTTGGTATTGAATATTTTTTATACTTTTCTCATGAATGATCATTAAAGATGTTCTTCATTAGTTAGAGCCTCACTTGGTCTGTTGCTTTGATCTCAATCTTAGTAAAAAGACCATCTTTAATTGAATTGATGGTTATAGATTTATACAGTCCCAAACATATCTTTGTTGATGGTGTGGATCTAAGTACAGTCTGGCACCTAATTTTTAGCAGTCTTCTAGTTGAATGTCTATCTGTATCTATTTTTTTTGGTATGGCTTGATATTTCTCATGGCTGTATCTGTCTAATGATTCTACTAGGAAAGTCATCGTGAATCACTCTAGTTGAAATGGTGTTTTCATACAAACTGTTTTTGGTTTCAAGCAGATGTATCCAACAACCCAGAATTGCTGAAAAAGCTGGTTGCAGTGATACAAGATGGTGAAGATTTTGACTGTCCAATTTGCATCTCCCCGCCAACTGATATTGTAATCACATGTTGTGCTCACATCTTTTGCCGATCCTGCATCCTAAAAACCCTGCAGCGGACAACACCATGCTGCCCACTTTGTCGCCATCCTTTATCCCAATCTGACCTGTTCTCATCCCCTCCCGAATCTTCTGACACTGACATAGCTGGGAAGTCTTCAAAAAATTTCACATCTTCAAAAGTTTCTGCTCTGTTGACACTTCTACTTGCATCAAGGGATCAAAGCCCATCTACAAAATCAGTTGTATTTTCCCAGTTCCGTAAAATGTTGATATTACTTGAAGAGCCATTAAAAGCAGCCGGTTTCAAAATCCTACGCTTAGATGGTTCAATGAGTGCAAAAAGGAGGGCTCAGGTGATAGAAGAATTTAGAGTTGGCGGACCCAATGGACCAACTGTTTTGCTTGCAAGTCTTAAGGCTTCAGGTGCAGGTATCAATCTCACAGCTGCTTCTAGAGTATTCTTGTTGGAGCCATGGTGGAACCCAGCCGTTGAGGAACAGGCTATGGATAGGGTGCACCGGATTGGTCAGAAAGAGGATGTGAAAATTGTGAGACTGATTGTTAGAAACAGCATTGAAGAGAGGATACTAGAGTTGCAGGACAAGAAGAAGAAACTGGCAAGGGATGCTTTTATAAGGAAGGGGAAAGGTCAGAGAGAGGTTAGCGTAGATGATCTACGCATCCTCATGTCATTGTGAATCACCTCAGTAACATCTTTTACATGTTTACAGTCACCTTTGAGTTGCAACATCCAGGTGTGCACATTTTGTATCTATTCAACGCTCTCTCGAGTGTACCTGTACATATAAGCACTTGTGCCATGCAGAAAGGTGCACAGTATATCTGGTCGAAGGTTTGCTATGACGCTTTCCAACACATTTGATTAAGATCGTAAAGAAAGAGGTTTTGTTTTTAAATTCACTTTTGTCGTATAGAAAGCAAGATTCGTGGCAATTTGCCGGCAATTTTCGTAACTTTTTGGTCATCTGTTAACTCGGCACTGTAAATCTGTATATATAATCGGATACGACTGACGTTCACGCCATACGAATTCAATTAAATCTACAACCCTTCTTCACCTCAATATTGTAAGATTAATTTAATGGTTATGAGGATTTTTCTTGTACGCCTTTAATATGGCAATGGCCGAATATTGCCGCTGTCATCCTCATCAATCCCTTCGATATTAGTCATAACATTATAGACCTCTGCAAATGTTAGATCTTGAGCTTTTATAAGAATACCAAGCACATGCTATTAGACGGTTACACAAGATTTAGGCTTTGTTTAATATTTTGCACCGTGCTAGCCATTGCATCTGTGTAAATAACAAATATTAATTATAAATAAATGTGAGTGTTTATTAACTGTTATGCTTTTCAGCAAGACGAGCAAAGCAATCCAAACCATCAAATTTTGTTATATATCCTTAGCTCGGCACAACCAACCAGCACGAATTACCAACAGCAACCAACAGATCATCAGGAAATTCATTCCCATTAGCGTCTGATTTGCAGAACAGCGCATAAATTTACATTACAAAGGTGCTGTTGGAGAAAAGAGGAATAGAACTGCAAATATATTTTTGAATTTTTGTTATTTAATTTTTTTTATTTTTTTATATGTATAAATGACTGTTATAGAGCCATTATATAAAAAAACTGAAAAACATGAAAAAAATATGGGAATATTTAATGATTTAGGAGCTTAACAAAGTATTAAATTAATTTAAAAATAAAGTATAGAATATGAGAGTTTTCAAGACAAAATTTGGTCTTCAAAGATAGTGACTGACAATTATAATCCAAAACTTTAACTGACTTACTGGTGTGAATGATTGGAATAACTAACTCACAAATTACATCTCACAAATTCCCCTCTTAATTTGTGAGTTTGAGTTGTCATTTGTGCTTCTCAAATTTTTTCTGCTGTAATAGCTTTGGTGAGCATGTCTGCTGGCTGCTCAAGAGTGCTCAGAAATTCCAACTGAATTTCTCCTTTTTGAATTAAGTCTCTGATAAAATGAAGTCTTACGTCAATGTGCTTGGATCTGGCATGAAAAACATGATTTTTAGACATTGTTATGGCTAACATATTATCACAATAGATCACCGTAGGACCTTCTTACTTCTGTCATAGGTCTTCAAGGATTCTTCTTAACCACACAGCTTGACATGCAGCCTCAGTGGCTACTAAATATTCAACTCTAGCTGAAGAAAGAGCAACCATTTGCTATTTCTTTGAACTCCAAGCAATTATATTTGATCCAATGTAGAAAATATAAACTGAAGTACTCTTCTTATCATCTGTAGATCCAACCCAATCACTATCTAAAAATCCAATCAAAGAACTTTCAGATTCCTTCATGTATTCGATTCCCAAGTTCCTGGTTCCATTCAAGTATCTTAAAATTCGTTTTGCTGTAACATAATGCAAAGTACTTGGAAAATTCATAAACCTGAAAATCATGCTAACCGATTGCATGATATCAAGCCTAGAATGAGTGAGATACATTAAAGAACTAATAGCTTGACATGCAGCCTCAGTGGCTGCTGAATATTCAACTTCAGCTGAAGAAAGAGCAACTGTTTGCTGTTTCTTTGAACTCTAAGCAATTATATTTGATCTAATGCAGAAAATATAAACTAAAGTACTCTTCCTATCATTTGTAAATCCAGCTCAATCACTATCTGAAAATCCTATCAAAGAACTTTCAAATTCCTTCATGTATTTGATTCCCAAGTTCTTGGTTCCATTCAAGTATCTTAGAATTCGTTTTGCTGCAACATAATGCAAAGTACTTGGAAAATTCATAAACCTGAAAATCATGTTAATCGATTGCATGATATCAGGCCTAGAATAAGTGAGATACATTAAAGAACTAACCAAACTTCTAAACATTGCATCATCAACCTTCTTAGCTCCATCTTCCATTTTTAACTTTTCATTTACAGCCAAAGGTGTAGCAATAGGTTTGGAATTGTGCATCTGAAATTTCTATAGAAGATCAATCAAGTATTTTTCTTAAGAGATGAAAATTTCTCCCTTCTTTTATCTCACTTGGATCCCTAGGAAATATTTCATCATTCCTATATCAGTCATTTTAAATTCTTTCATCATAAAACTTTTAAAATCTGCAATTAACTTCGGATCAGTTCCCATGTAAATAAGATTATCAACATAAATATAAATTATGATGAAATTCTGTCCATCCTTTTTTATATACAAAGAAGGTTCACTAGAGCTCCGTTGAAATCTGTTGTTCTGGAAGTAGTAATCAATACGACTGTGCCATGTTCTTGAAACTTGCTTCAGGCTATAGAATGTCTTTTTAGCCAATACACTTTTTGTTCTTTTCCTTTGATCACAAAGCCTTGAAGTTGTTCAACATACACTTCTTCCTCAAGCTTTCCATTCAAAAATGCCGATTTTACATCCAGCTGATAAACTTGTAATTCAAGCTGTGCTGCAATAACAAGAACAACTCTAATGGTCTCCATTCTTGTCATAGGAGCAAATGTTTCATTAAAATCAATCCCAAGCTGTTATGAATAATCCTTTGCAACCAACCTGACCTTTAATTTTTGAATGCCTTCATCTTCATTGAATTTAGTCTTATAGACTCATTTCAGCTCTATAACATCTTTGTCATTTGGAAGATCCACAAGCTCTCAAGTTTCATTCTTTTCAATCATGATTATTTCTTCCTTCATAACCTTTATCCATTTTTCATCCTTTGCAGCCTCTTCAAATTTCTAAGGTTCACATGAAAATAATGCAAACTCATTAGTAACATCAGCATAATAACTTGTAAAGTCACCATACCTGTCTGGTTGCCTTCTCACACATTCAGATCTTCTCAGAGCAGGTTTTAGATATTCATTCTTGATGTTTGTTTCTGAATTTTCAAAAGAGGAAATACCATAATTCTGTGATTGAAAGTTCTGTCCATCTTCAGAACTTTTTGCAAAAGCAAAATCAGGAAGATTTCCTATGTTTTGAGAGCTTCCCTTTCACTCCAACACTGCCATCTCATCAAATATAATATCCCGTGCAACAACCAACTTCTGATTCAAAGGATTAATCAATCTATAACCCTTCAATTCATCACTATAAACAACAAATAAAAACTTCTCTGCTTTCTCACCAAATTTATCTTTTAAGGGAGATTTATTAAAAGAATATGTTGAACAGCCAACACTTTAAAGTTACTAACTTGAGGCTTGCTTCCGGTCTATGCCTTATATGAAGTCTTGTTTCTTACAGCCTTGGTGAGAGAACGGTTCAAAATATAGGCTATAGTATGGACTGTTTCTGCCCAAAGATCATGTGAAAGACTTTTTTTCTTTTAACATACTGCGTGCCATCTTAACAATGGTACGGTTTTTTCTCTCAGCAATACAATTTTATTAAGGACTCCTACTTACGGTTAGCTGCCTTTTAATTCCCTCTTTTCTACAGAACTCCATAAAGGGATAATATAGAAATTTTCCACCACGATCCATTCTTAATGACTTGATATGGAAGCCACTTTCCTTCTCAACAAGGGCCTTATACTCTAAGAAGGTGTTAAATGCATCTGATTTCTGATTTAAAAAATAAATCCAGATCATTATAGTAAAATCATCAACAAATAAAAGGAAATACCTCTTTTCTCCAAGTGAAGGGATTCTTGTAGGATCAAAGATATCCGCATGTACAAGTTCTAGAGGATATTTGGCTCTCCATGTTGATTTTGGGAAAGGGAGATGGTGCATCTTCCCATATATGCATCCTTCAAATTTTGTCACATTTTTCAATTTTTGGTAGGCCAATCACCATCTTCTTTTGTTGTAGCAAATGCAACCCTTTTTTAGTTCAAGTGGCCGTATCTCAAATGCCACAAATGTGACTCATTTGTTTCAACTTTTAATGCCATATCTTTGCAATATGATAAAGAAAGAGAAAAGACTTTATTTATAGTCATTTTCACCTTGGCCATAAGAGAGTTACTTTTAGTATCAAAAATTCTACATTACTTGCCCTCAAAATTAACTTGATATCCTTTATGAATCAGTTGGCCAACACTTAACAAATTGTGAGCAAGATTGGTACATATAAGACATCATGAATGTATTTTTTCTGGCCTACTTTGGTGTTTACAGCAATAATACCTTTTCCTTGAATCTTCTCAGCTTTTTCATCCCCTAGAATCACTTGATTGTTGATGTTCTCATCGAGCTCCACAAATATCTCTTTATTCTCGATTATATGGTTGCTGCAACCGCTGTCAAGGAACCAAACCTTATCTTCTTTTGTTGCTGCATTCATGCAGAAAAGAAACACATGTTCTTTTTCATTTTCTTTTGTAAAATTGGCTTCTTGACTTTCTCCCTTTTGATGCCAATAATCTCTTTGAGAGTGGTTGGAGATTTTGCACTGTTTGCATCTATGGTAACAATCTACTAAAGCATGATTTGTTTTTTTGCAAATGATACAATAAGTATTGGAACTGTTCTACCGCTGAGATTAAGAACCTCTTCCACGGCCTCTTCCTCTTCCACGGCTTCTTCCTTGGTTGTTTTGACCTCTGCCTTGTCCATCATTGTTTCTTTTTTATTGATTTTCTCGTCTAGAAACATTCACCTTGACTATAAAGCTTGTTCCAAGGATTAGGAGGATGATTTCTTTATTCTTGCTTCATGTGATTCCAAAGAACCACTTAAATCGAACATATTCAAAGTGGAAAGATCTTTTGACTCCTTTATAGCTGCAACTGCATGATCAAACTTAGAAGGCAAGCTTTTAAGTATTTTCTGAACAATCTTCTTTTCTTCCAAAGCATCTCCATATGCTTGAATCTGATTCACAAGTTCAGCAACTTTAGAGAAGAAATCTCTTACTGATTTGGTTTTTTTCATATGAATATTTTCAAAATCTTTCCACAAGAATTGCAATATGATAAAGACCACTTTATTGTTGCCTTGAAACTACCTTTGGAGAGTTTTCCATGCAATTTTTGCATTGAAAATTCCGAACAGCTTTGGATAACTTGATTTGCTCATTCCTTGATGCAAATAACTTAAAGCAAAGACATTCTTCTTCTTGTTTTCCTTATTCTGAGCTTGACTTTGAGAGGAAGATTCTGAACTCGTACTTGTTGACGTTGATTCTTCATATCCTTCTTCAACATTCTCTCATATATCACAAGATATGAAGAAGAAACGCATATGATCAGCCCAATAACCATAGTTCTCTCCCTCGAAGACAAAAATTTGACTTTGAGAACAAGAGAACATAGTACCAAATGTGCAAAACATGACTAAAACTCGAACTAATGCTATGATACCAAGTTTGTTGAAGAAAAGAGGAATAGAACTACAAATATATTTTTAAATTTTTTTATTTTTTTTTTATATATGTATAAATAACTACCATAGAACCATTATATAAAGAAACTGAAACACATAAAAAAATGTAGAAATATTTAATGATCTAGAGACTTAATTTGATCTCTAAATTTAACAAAACATTAAATTAATCTAGAAACAAAATATGAAATATAAAAGTTTTCAAAACAAAATTTTGTCTTCAAAGATAGTGACTGATAGCTATAATCTAAAATTTTAACTGACTTACTGATATAGATGATTAAAATAATTAACTCATAAATTACATCTCACAGGTGCCCGGTGCAGGCATTAACAATGCAAGAATAACAAGTTAATGAAGTCTTCCAGTTAAAACCAACCAGGAATGAAACCACAAAATTTTCTGCTCAAGGACTGGCATTTCCTCAACTCTGGATTTCATTTGCTTGTTAATGTGCACACTACAAAAGACTAAAATGTCAGGCAACGTCAGCCAACTGGAACCTCCCATTCCTACAAATAGCATGACAAAGGAGCTATTTGAACATCAATGCCACTTCTAAGTACACACTGCAGTTTCTGGAAGCATGTGGAAAAATCTTACAACTATCATGTAATGTATTTCTCCTGCTGCTCTTGAAGAAGCCTTGCTGAAGACTTGGCATCCAGATAAAGTGCCTTCACCTCCTCAACATCCGCCTGTACATCACAACAGAAGAAGACATATAACTCTGATCTAGTTCATAATTAAAATGCATTCCATAGGACATTTTATGGTTACCTTGCAAATGCCTTCTCGCCCATTCATTTTTGCCACAACACTAGCAGGATATAACAGTTGTACTGCATGCCTGAAGAAACAAAAGATATGTGATTATGCATATGATGACATCAAACCACAGCAAATGGAGAATTTTAATCAAACCTTAAGGATGTATCTCTTGCAATCTCCCCTAGTTGGACCAGACTCTCTTCATCTAAAACAATTTCCTCAACCTGTGCCCGAATTGCTAAAATCTGGCCAAGCAACGAAAAAAAAAAAGCAGTTGGCATTTGATAATCCAGGAATAGAACCATAGACAATAATAGTATAGAAAGCTGGCTAAAACCTGGATCATCTCAGCAGGCCCATATATTTGCGTCCGGACAATCACCAATCGGTCCAACAAGTCAAGAGGTATGCCATGAGGACTATTCATATCAGTCCCTCTGCACCGCAACAAAACCACATTCACATCAACATTATATTACAGTTAAGGCTGCCTTCAGTGCACAGGAAAACCCAACTATTGAGAACTTCATGTGTCGGCAGACAGAAATTGAGAAATCATAATCATTTCCCACTAGTTCTCTCTAGGAATTATCGGTGTATTAATTTTTGGATTATGTTTTTCATTTTTCTTTTAGTGCTTCTAGCATACTCACATATTAAGGATTGCAACCCCCTTTGGTATTTTTTTAGCTCGCTGAGAACTTATCACAGAATGAAAAGGTAAAACACAAAACAGGTAATTTATTCACATTGTAGAAAGATTCTATTATTAAATTTTAGCTTGTTTTGATATTAACTATTGTAATTACTCAAAGATAACATGATTCTAGCTTCACTGGCAATTACCCTGTAAGGACATAATTTATTGTTTTCCTATTTGTAAGACACCATAAAGGTGTATGATATTTTCAAATAAATGTCGTCTTTCTCCCAAGAACTGAAAGCAGAAAAGAAAAACAAAGAAGGTTCGGTAACATAATCACTGCCCCCAACTTAGGAGAACATAGCAATATATGAGACACAAATTAAGGAGTGCATTTGATGGGATAACTGAAAAGACAATAAATTATCCAAACATCAGATTTACAGTTAGATACAACATTTTCCAATTAATCATGATAGTTCCAAGACAAAAAAAAAGGACAAACAAACAAACAAGCAAACCTCACACAAATCACATAGCAGCACTCATGGCACTTCCAATAAAATGTGCAATAAATTCAGTAATTAAAACCCATAATTGGAAATAAAAAAAAAAAAACCACAAATATCTAACCAATGACCAAACTTCTGGTCATTGGGCATCTCCATGATCCATTCAACCAGCCATAGAAGCAATGAACTTCTTCAAACAGCACAAAGTGCTTCACAATCCTCGAGGTGGTATTGATAATTCAGGTATTAATTAGTCATTAATCTTTAAAATACTTTCTCAACCCTGGCATTATACAAATTTCTGCTTCCTCAGAACTTTCACAATTTGCGTGATCTTATAAACAGCACAATCTTAACAAATTATCTTTCAGGTTTTTACCAGTAAACAAACATATTTTCAGGTTAACTTCATCCAAAATTGGGTTACCACCCAATTCCACCAACTAGGGTAGCTGGCCTTGTATACTGGCCATCAACATGACTGAGAAAATCAGGAATATAACACCTCTATTTCTTGCTCCCACAGATAGTAATAACCATATAAATGCAAACTATAAGTAAAAATATTTCGAGGGGACCAAGTTGTTTGATTAAAAATATAAAAGCAGAAGTGCAAATTTTCATTCCTCCTTGTGGCAACTCCAAAATATTCAACCCTAGTACTAGGTGTGATGCCACGTGTCCCAACCATTTGATCATAATATCAAATTAATAGCTAAAATGCCTCAAACTATTCCCCAGCTTGTAGTATGTATAAATAAGAACACAAGATGACAGCTAGTCTTTAATAAAAGCTAGACCTAGCTGATCCATATACTAAATTCACTTGCTTCTCAGAAACAACAATAAGCAATTTGATATAAGTAGAGGCAAGGATGCAAGGCCATGCAACCAAAATCTAACTGGTTCTCTCACAATGACCAGTAAAATAGGGAAGGCTACTTGTGATAATATTTGAATACATTTTGGTCAATTATACAATACCTATAGTAAACAACAGTCAACTTAATGAATGCTGCTAATGGACCTGTTTTCAGTTGAAGCCTAAATGTATTGTGATTTAAGAAAAAGTTGGTACAATCAATATTCTAACATTAATCAACATCTTCACAACAGCTTCATACCTTATGTTGCATATTCCTCTATTTGTAGCAAAGATTACTATTGGGGATAGTGAGCTTTCTAAAGCACGATTTAGATATGAAAAGCACTCCATATCCAGCATATGTACCTGTGGATTGTGATTTAAGAAATATACAAGAAGCAGGAATGTATATAGGAAAAGTTACAGGGTGAAGATAGAGGACCTCATCAATGAACAAAACTCCAGGAACAAGTTCTGCCACCCCTTCATCAATATACCGATTAACAACCTGTCATCAACATAGCTTTTTGGACTAAGTACAGAGTATGTTTATCAATTTATGGTAAAAGTTAAGACTACCGCAAACTATTTTCTCTCTTGTGCAATTAACTGCACTGTGGCAAAGCATACTTGTAGCAATTCTTAGTAAATAATAAAACAGAGGGTAACAAAAGTAGCACCTTATTTATTTCTTGTCGTAACTTGTCAGTGATTTCTGTTTTCCTGGGCTTCATCATCTGACCCATTAAAGACAATATATCTTGTCCACCTTGAGGCCTTGCATTTGCTGCATCCAGATCGTGTAGCGTCACATCCTGACATAAGAAATAAACAAGTCAATGTTTCAAAAAATAATTGCATTAAGGGTGTTACGACACTCCATTTGAATCTGAAATGAAAGAAAATATTAAGCCACAAAAAATCCTAATTCATAGCTAATTTTTGTTTAAGGGATTGCAGTGATCAATCCCGAAACCTGAGTGTACAGATCTGCATATGTTCGGCTAGAAATTTTAGGGTATAAATCCTCCAGAAGAAGCACCTATGCAAACTTGAGTTCTTATAACTTGGATAAATTATTCTTCAGAACGCAATGAGTGCTTTGAAAAGACAGAGCACCTTAGTGCCAGCAGAACTCAGTCAGAGATCAACTTGAAAGAGAGGATGAGCATTGCCGATTAGTATGGTCACCAAAAAGAGAAAAACAAACATTCATGGTCTCGTTCCTATAAAATAGTACATTGTACGACCCAATATTGTTACCCTGAATGCATCATCTTTTCATTAATAAAATAAGCACAAAGCACCAATAATTCATATGATACAAACCTGAACTATCTCTTTCTTTTTGTGAACTTCCCCTTTAGGAAGTGGAACGTATTCTTCTGCTTCGAGGTCAAATTCACTAGCAAATGCATCACTTCTGCCCACCCTTTTGACTGCTCCACTATTAGCTTCAATATATATAACATCTCCAACGGCCACCTGCAAGAGATCAAATTAAAATTAAAAACCCAAAACTCATCAGCAATCTTAAGAGTGCAAAAGGTCCAAGATAAAGAATGAATGATCAATATGCAACAAATACCTCAAATATAAACAACAGCAGCTGTAACAGGTATATATATTATATGCAACAGATCCACATTTACAGAAATTAAAAAGGAAA
Source organism: Khaya senegalensis (assembly GCA_032402905.1). Lineage (NCBI taxonomy): Eukaryota > Viridiplantae > Streptophyta > Magnoliopsida > Sapindales > Meliaceae > Khaya > Khaya senegalensis. The sequence continues at coordinate 8,147,097 of CP135533.1, read as the reverse complement.
ATTTAAAAAAAAAAAAAAGAGGAGGAAAAGAAAACATATCATATAGCACTGTGAATGCAAAACTGAAGAGATAATTAGGGCTCACTTTCTCCTTGATCAAGGCATCATAAATAGTGGGGTCCAACTTCAGTTGCTTGGTTCCCTTGACAGTTTTTAAGCCAATAATTACATGACTAATGCTTTTACCATAGCCACCTGTAACACTCTCAGTTTCCTCGGGGGAGAGTTCAGTCACCTAAAACATGACCAGAAACAGGATTCAGGTCCAACTCAATGATAGAAGTAAAATAGAAATCATAATCACATCAGGCTATTGACAGAGAATCATGTCTGAATAGAGCTTACCTCCCCTTCATAGACCTCTTTATTTTCCTTGATACGTAGACCAATAGCCCGCCGGAAATTTTCCATCAAAACCTCTGTTTTCTTTACTTCTGACGAGTACACTTCTGAACCAACCATTGGGCAAAATGGAACCTGCCAATAAAAAAGAATAATACACTTAATATGCCTGAAGAACCATCAATGGATTGCCATCAACAATAAAAATTTGCTAGAAAAGAGACGAATGAAAAATTCTTATTAGCAAAATGCAGCAAATATTTAAGAACACCTAAATATATCGGGAATACCTTACTACCAAGCTCCTGGCATATTCCAAGTGCCAATGCTGTCTTGCCAGTACCAGGAGGGCCAGCCAGTAAGAGTGCTCGACCGGCCATCTTTTTCTGTCGTATCATATCAACTACTAGACCAGCTGCTTCTCTTGCCTCCACTTGACCCACAAAGCCAGCAGCCAGATGCACTGCATTTCCACTTGCCTTGAGAAACAAAAATCAGAAAAATTCACAAACGTTAGTCAATTGGAATTGGACTATAATCACATAAACTAGTCTGACTTCATGAACAGTCCTGGATATCATACAATGCCTAGATGTCGTGCGCAGGTTTTTTTTGCCCCTTTTTCTACTAATAATTTGCATATTAACCTATCAGCATGTACATTTTCTACTTATCGCTCAACATTAAATTATGGTTCCAGATTATTAGCAACAGGGGAAAAAAAAAAAAGCGAAAAACAACTTACTCAAAATTTAGAAACACAAATACATTTCATGCAACCACATTCCCAGAGCTGGTAAAAAACCCCATGATGTAATAAAATTAAAGTAGCAAACTAACGCACAGCTGGTCAAGCAATAAAATATATATATTACCGTACAGAGACTAAACCCTAAACCCTAAGATAGGAGGATTCTAATGCTTTTGGAGGCAATTGTAACAAGAACTCTTAAGCTCATAAATAGAGGGTTGAGAAAGTGGGAGAACCTCAAGGCCAAGGCCTTTGATGTGAGTGTGAGCAGCGACTCGCTGCTTCTTGGCAGTAGACTGAACTTCTTCAATCTTCATTTTGTCCACCTTTTTCCGCCGTCTACGTATTTGCTTCTCTCTTTGTCGAACTCTCGCGCTTGAGGTTTCGGCTGCTGCAGAAGCTTTAGCTTTTAGCTTTACTTTCAGTTTCTAGGTATCTCGGAGCCGACTCGTTGTGTGCTGGAAACAAGAAGGTTTAGGAGGGATGCGCGAATGTGAATATTGAAGGGACATTATCAGAAAACTACCCTTTTGTTTATAATAATTACAGTTATAGAGATATCTTGTAGAAACACGCGGAGAAACTCTCCGTAAAATAATCCTTGTTAAAGTCACTGAATTAGGATTTCGTTTCAATCCGTGATTCTTCTGTTGTGCTTCACAAGTAAAATTAAAAATTATATATATATATATTTGATAAAATTAATATTTAATTTTGTTTTTATTAATAATTAATATTGTTTGGTGTTGTTAGTTTCACTTTTTATTCGGAATCTTTTTGAACACTATAATTTAATTGAGAAAATAAAATACTAAACAGAAATGAATCATGAACATTGTTTGAAATATATTTTCATATAAAAATTTTGTTGATTATAGTAGAACATGAAAAAATTGTTTGTCATTCTTACCACATCTTTATACAATAATATTAATCAATGAATCTTTAAAAAAAAATTAATTATTAATTAAAATAATATAAAATAAGACTTTAAAAAGATAAGATTATTTATAAGACCACAACGATGAAATTTAGATTTTCTTTGCAATTATTGTTGAAAAAATTTAAGTAATTTATTTAATTATTTTGTATGAAAATAATTTTTACAAAATCCGTATTTTATAATAATCTATGCTGATTCGGTATGTATTGACTTGTTTCGTACAGGCTCAGGCTCATGCTCATGCTCATACTTGTGGGCCTACAGAAGAAATCAGAATAATTTCTTGAGGCAAACGCATCAAGCATTTCCCAATAAACTAGTCAGCCAATCAGGAAGATCAAAAGTTACACGTGTCAAAAAGTGGAAGAATCTTTTGTAGTTGTTATCAAAGCAAGCATCGCAGTCTCGGTGAGCAGCAGGGTCATCGTTCTCCCATCCCCACCCACCTTGTTGTTCTTTTGCTTTATTAAAAGGCCTAAGATTAGCTTAGACAGGCTGGTACGCGTCGTTTTGTGCAGAATTCGTATTCGTATTCGTATCTAAATGGAATGATTCGTGTAAAACGTGTCAGTAAGACTAAACAGTATTCGTATCACGTGCCCACTTGTTAGCACCGTATTCTATTTATTGTTGCGGCCACCAGCTGTGGATGTTTTTGTTATCAAAAGGGAACGAATCTCTCAACAAAATAAAAGACAACACGTGTCTCATACTGCATACGTGTTTAAAATCTGTCTTTTCAACCTCTTAAAAAGAAGCCCGTTCCTTTTCTTTCTTTTCCTTTCCTTTCCTTGTTTTTGGTTTCATTGACAATTGTCTTTCACGTCCCGATCAATAAATGTGTATTTATTTATTTATATATTTATTTATGTAAAATAACATAATAAATAAGTTATAATTACATTTATTTATTATTTATAACATGATCTTTTTAATTTTATTTATGAAATTTTTCATTTTTTTCATAATAATAAATTAATCATATTGACTATTAATTAAAATAAAATTAACATTTAAAAAGTAAATAATTAATTTTATATTTTCAGCCCAAAATGATCATAAACTAATTGAAAGTAATTAATTATAATTTAGTTATTTAGTATAAAAAATGTAAATGTACTAATAAAAATATATATGATATTTATAATTATTATTAGTATTAGTAATTATTACTGTAGAAAAGACAAACAAAACAAAAGTAGTGTGATATTTAAAGGATTTTCCATTACTAGCTGTATGTTCAAGCCCTCAATTTTATTATTCATACTCATTAATAAAATAAAAATATTTAAAATAATTACTTCAATTAAAAACAAATTTTAAAAAAATTAAAATATTTTTTTTTACTAAAAGTAAATAAAATTATTTTGGTGTTAAAAATAAATAAAATTATTTTAATATAAATTAAAATAATTTTTACTATTTCACAAAATTACATACATATAATAAATGATACTATTTAATAATTCATGTACTTTACTTTATATAAAGTGCGTGAATTATTAAATATTATTTTATATTAAAAAAGAAAATTTTTGATAAAAATAAAATTAAAACCATTCAATCAAATCAAATTACTTTATTATTTTTTTATTTTTTAAAATTAGTCAAATTTGTTACAAAACTTTATTGAATATACATAAGAATAACATGATATATTCATCATGGCACACAAAACTTTTTCTACTTTAAAATGCATCTTTTGTATAGTTTAAAAATATTTTTTATATTGCCATCTCAAGATATTACTTAAAAATTTTAGATTTTGATTAAAATGATAACTTATTATATAAATAAATAATAATAATAATAAATCTTTTTAATAATTATATTATGAAGTTAATTTATAAACAAAAGTTAAATTTGCTTATTCTAAAACAAAAAATGTTTACTTTAATTTGAGCTAGCTAGAAATTCAATAGGGCTGCTGCAGGACTGACCCTTCAAATTTTCATTTGTTTTCATTTTTTTTTAAATAAATAAATTGATTAAATATATAAAATCTGTAAATTTGTTCAAAGATGTTGTTGTACATTTTAATATAAAATTAAATGAAAATATTATAATTTATGACCTCACGCTGACGTCGTGGTTGGAATTTATTGCGTAAGTTTTAACCTAAAAGTCAAACCATTTCCCCTTTCTGCCATGAACACACGGTCAAAGTCTAGAAGAAGCCAGCCAATCACGGAACAGTAGAAAATCCCCCGCTGGGATATCTAAATTCACGAGACTGTGACATCTTGCTTCACAACTATTGCTCCACCGTCGTGGGTCCCTCGTTTTTTTCTTTCTTTTGCCTACCTTCCACTTAAACATATTAAACCAGCAAATCAGGGGGGATTGCTTCACGTGTCAAAACATCAAACGGAGTTTCTTCCCGTTAAAGTGACAGTCCCGTCATTGTATCTCCTGAACTGGTGATCGAATTTTTCACTGCAACGAATGTCTCTTTCTCTTATTTTCTGAAGTCTTAGCACCTGACCAGAACCAGTAACGATTTCCAAACACGAACTAGATCTTGTCTTGACACGTTCACTCAACTCGGGAACTTAGTTGGAATGAGTTCGCTCGAGTTGATTCAGCCAGCTAAAAACTGGGGAAGCCTAAAAATCTGCCGACAGATAACCCACTTTCAATAAATAAATAAAATCTCGAAAAATAAAATAAAATTAAATAAATCTTAATGTCTCTCTCAAGCTCGTTCTCTCTTTTCCTTGCCATAATTTGTTTTCAGTGTCAATGAGGTCAAAACAGAGGCAAAAGATATCAGAATAAGAGAAAAATTATTAAAGAAATTAAACATTAAAGGTAAGGGAAAGGGAAAGTGAGGGGGAAGATCGGTTTTTATTTTTGAGAATAAAAAAGAAAAAATCTCTTGGCATTTAGCAGCGACTGGTAAATTGTGAAAACAAGAAACAGGGAACAGAAACAGAAACGGGAAACAAAATGCCTCCCATATTTTTCTTGTTTGGTACCTAGTTTTAATTCTCTCTTTTAGTGTTTGGTTTCTTTTCCCGCGATAATGTTAAGAGTTTTTTTCTATTATCTTACCAATATCCGAGAACGGAAGCTGGGAGGGGAAAGGCAGTAAACTCTCACATTTGTTTGTGTCAGGGAAAGATTTATTCTTTTGATCATATCTTAAAATTCCTATCTTGACGTAATCCATTTCCTCACCATCATCAAAACCCAAAGAGAGAAATAACAATACCGTATTTTCTTGGTCAATTTTGATGGGCAAACAGGTTTAATCCTTTCGTTTCTCGATCATCAGCCACCAAAACTAGCCAGCAATTCAATTTTTTGATTCCTGGGGTCTACCCAATTGAACTGGACATCGTTTTCCTATTTCTGGGCCTATCGAAATCACTGGATAATCAGTTTTCGATTTGTGGGTACCCTTAGAATCACATAAAACTCAATTTTGATAACCTTTTTATTTTCAAAAATCAGATTTTTTGATCTGAAGATTCTGAACTGAGCATTTTCGGATCCGGGTTTGTTTCTTGAACCATGTCAATGAAATCGGGGTCTTTAGATGACTGGAGAAACTATTTTCGTTCAGCAAATGGTGATATTTTCGATATTATCGATCACGCAGTGATGGTAGCAGCTTTGGATTGCCCGAAAGAGTTTAGGTCACGAAGGGATCATATTGCTGAGAAGTTGTTTACATGTAAATTGACTCGGTGTTCCGGTTGCGATCGTGTAGAGTTGGCTGTTCCTGGTAGTGAATTTGACGAGGATGAAGACGATATGATTGGTTGTAAGAGAGATGGGTGTGAGTTTGAGGCTGGTGGTGGTAAAGAGAGCAAGGTAAATAGTAGTAGAGATGATCATGTTAATAATCAGACTCTTATTAACTTTAGCTATGGAGATGCTGAGGCATTGACTGATGAGATTGAGGAAGAGTCTCAGATTGTTGGTGAGGTCCTAAGGATCAAAGAGATTCTTTTCAACAGCCAAGATGAGGTTTCTATTCGTTTCCTTCAGAACTTCTTCATTAAACTTTTGATTGTTTTGTTGAGAATTTTGTATGTTTGTTTAGTTTCCTGGTTGTTGATTGGTGTTGTTTTGCTTAATGTTTGTCACAGTCTGATTCTGTATTGTTTGAATCATTGAGGAGGCTTCAATTGATGGCTCTGACTGTCGATATTCTCAAGGTTTGATTGAATTTCTCTGTAGTCTTTGAATGCACATAAGATTTTGTTTCTGCACTTGTTTTTGGACCCATAGTCACTGTCCCTTTCAGGAAACTGAGATTGGAAAGGCTGTTAATGGACTCAGAAAACATGGGTCCAAGGAAACTCGACATCTTGCACGGACTCTTATCGAGTATGGTTTTTTGTTTCCTCGTGGCTAAGTACAGATTTTACTGTACGGTTTCTGCTTCTAACAAGTAATTGAGTGATGCAGCTGTTTGCTAAATTTGATCTAAATCTTTTCGTTTTTTTCTGTCATGTATATTTTCAGGGAATAAACGCCCTCTTCTCATAACACAGGATTCACTGTTCTTAGTGACATTGATGACTCTATGTGTTCCGAGTGTGCCTTTTATCTGTCATGTCTGCTTCCACATTTTTGAGATTCAGCAGTTACTAAAACTGTCTTGTTACATCAATAAGCTCTAAGCTTTTGGGGGTGAATTAAGTTTTCAATTTTGGTTACTCACTAAGTATGTCATAACTATTTTATTGTATTGATGCACTCTTTCTTCTATCATGTTCATTGAAAAAGTTTTGCTATCTTGGTTAAAGGCCTAATTTCTGTGTATGCTAGTTCCTCCATTTGCTTTACCTTTATCCACAAATCTGCTGGATGACTTAGCCCACCATGCATTTTTTTTTTTTTTTGGTTCTAGTTTTTCTGTTTGTGCATGAGGCAAATGTTCAATAGTATGCATTTGTACTCATTTCAACTTGAAAGCATGTAAATAAGCTAGGCCATTGTTGTTGTTTTTGTTTCTACTTAATTTGTGGCTTGGTGGATTCACTTTGATGTATTAATGGAGCATATCACTCTTTCATTTTAACTGTAGTATATATTAATAAACTTATATGCTAATATTTTAGATTAGCTAACTGGTTTTGTGAATTGCAGGGTGTGGAAGGATTTGGTGGTTGAATGGGTCAACACTACAAATGCAACCGCAGGTAGGAACATATTTGCGAGTATTTTTCAATTACCTGAGTTGTATTATAATGCTTTTCAATTTTAAATTGAAACTAGTGAGTGAAATTAGATTTGTTAATGTATTTGTGAGTGCAGAAGGTACTCCAGATTCAGTAAACCCATCGGTTGTTGATGAAGACGAAGGGCTTCCATCTCCTCCTCTGGATGACTTAGCTTTCTTTGCTGCTCCAACTGCTGGGATAGAGCTCTCACAGGTTTTTTTCTTTTGCCCTTTCTGTTTCAAATATAATGGTGATGATAGTTTGCATGTTTGTTTTATTATAGTAGGCTGACTTGATTTTGTTTATCTGGCTGTCACCATAAATGCTACGCTTGAAGTTTTTTGATGGCATGGATGATGATGGAAGTGAGTTCAATTTGCTATCTCTTATGCTTCTCTTAGATAGCTTTGGCAATTCGGTTCTTTATTTGAATTCCCCACTTATAAGATTCATAATTATGAACGGGGATTGTTGTTTCAGATCCTCGAAACAGTGGGGAATTCATCAAGAACTGTGAAAATGGAAGAAACCCATCAGTAGAGAACCGAAATATCACGAAGCGGAGCCAGCAAAGTCCAATTGAAGTGAATGTGCTTCCTGAGGAGAACCAGAATCAACAAATGAAGAGACAAGAAGCTGCTGTGAAACCTAATAAATCCTCCTCAAACACCAATTCTGGACCTGGGAGGCCTCTCAAGCAAAGCACGGGGCATACAATAAATAATGAATCCAAATCACAGCATAAGTTAGAGAAGGCTTCCATCCATAAGAGGCCACTCAATAATCAACACAATGTAAGTGCAAAAATTCTGCCTGTTTTGAATCTATAACTGCAATTTTATCTGACCTATGTTTCTTGTTCGTGTAGAAACTCAAATATTCAGGTGAAGTAGCTGTCCAAGTAAAACTTGAAGCCACAAAGAGAAAACTTCAGGAGAGTTATCAACAAGCTGAGAATGGTTTGTCTCTTCCCCTTTTGATGTGAATGTGCATTTGAAAAAATCATGAGTATGAGGATTATGAAGTTAGAATGGACTCAATGTTTTAATTCTGATGGCTGACTGTTGTTTCTTCTTGTCCAACAGCAAAGAAGCAAAGGACGATACAGGTCATGGAGTTGCGTGATCTCCCCAAGCAAGGACTTCGCCACAGAAATTCACACATCAGGCCTGGAAACCATAACCGGCATTGGGCAAATGGTCGGCGGTAGCTTAACTAGTTTGGATGACTGTTTTGATAGCCTTCCGAGTTTCTTCCATTTCAAAAACTGATGGAAGAAGAACAACTTTCGGGTGACTGTCTTGCTCATCGGAAATAAGAATCTCATTCACTCAATTGGGAGGGGGGCATTATGAAACAGGGCTAACTAACTTTTGTAACTCTTATGGTACATTAAGGACATTTTTTTGTTAGAGACTTGTATTGATGGAAATTAGGGGGAAGGTTATCTCTTGTTCATCACGAGTTCCCAAATTGGCTGGCGTTGAGATGAAGTTTGTAAATGAGTCTTGGTTTGAGCCAGCCCATTTGGTTGACTCTACTACTATTTTTTGTTTTGTGAAGTAATTGTTCACACGGCATTGTTTACATACTGACTTGACAGCATGATCTTGTTTACATACTGTTTATGATTCACTGTTTACGCATCATTATTCATCACCAGCACTATTCACCGTTCCAGTGAGAAATCTACCGGCTTTCTAAAAATCTCTCACTTGAATGCCAATTGGGAGCTTAACTTAACAAAGTCACTATACATCAATGTTCACCGCATGTACTGTTCACCCACCCGAGCGAGAAATTGACAGTATCTTTCATGCTATGGTTCTAGGTGTTGTGCACTGTTTATCTCACTGTTCTCGTGATGTTGCTCATCTGCACTATTCATAAAGCACTGCTTACAATTTATCAAACTCAACGATTTTAACACAAATAAATTAAACTAATGTAAAATAAAAATTTAACAATAATATATAATGTGTAATTAAAGATTGAGATAGATGTTATATGCAAAAAAAGATGAGCTTTTATGACTTCTAGCTTAAATGAAAGTACTTGGAACAATACCCAATCTTTAACTAATTGACGAAGATAGAAAATGAGCTTGAAAAACATGGTACAGAGAGAAGATTTGGTAAGCATTTGATGCTTGAGAACAAAGTTTGCTTTGAATTCTTGATCACAAGCGTTGGATTTGGTCTTGTTAAGGCAGTCTCAAAAGATGTCAGTCAAAAGCTGAAGCCTAACAAAACAAGAATTAGGGTTTTACTTAATTTACAGGCACAAGCAATATAACATAAATATGCAAGAATGGAGTTATCATGTGGTGAGATTATTTCAAACTTTCCATTTTTATCATTAATTTCAAACTCAATTAGGCATCTTCAAGAACGTGTCCCTTCATCTTTTCAAAGATGTGCTGCTCTCAGCTCTTTGCACGTGGGAATTTTATTTTTTTATTTTTAATTTAATAAAATGATATACATAGTTTTAAATATATAATCTACAATCACTCATAAATTTTTGCATATTTTCAAACTTTAAATAATTTTTTTATTGAAATTTTTACTCATTTGACCTCTAAAAATTTGGTAGTAATACAACAATTTTATTATAAAAATAAAAACATTTTAAATTTATAAATTATGTGTTATATTCAAAGTTAGTCTTATCATTTTTAAAGCTTCACTTTAAATTTTACAAATTTTGTACCAAATTCATCAAATTAGTATTTTTTATAGTAATTTTGTTATTATAAAAAAAAAAAAAAAGAACTAAATGTATCATATTATTCGAATACTCATATAATAAAAATTTAATCTCTGTCATTGAAATAATGTCATTGAAGGCTTTTTATTTTTTTTAATTTTCTTTTTAAGTAATATTTCTTGTTAATATTGCTAAATAAATTATTTTCTAAGATGAAACTAAATTTAAAATTGAAAGAAGAAAAAGAGAAGGTTGTAAAGGGAAGTGTAATAATTATGGTTTGGGTACTGCCTCCTTAATGGTGGAGAGAGTAGTAGTGTCAATGACGGGACACTGAAATCTAATCGACTTGAATTTTAGGCATTGCCGAGGCCTACCTATTGCCCAACTTTACTTTGCCGACATCTAATTTAATAACAAATGTTGTTGTTGTTGTTGTTGGTAGTGAGGGGCAAAGGCAAAGCCCACTAAGTTGGTCGGGTTAGTCCATGCATCAAACACTTGGCAATATAATATTTTTTTTATTACTATTTCTATTGAAAATTTAGAATAAATTTTATATTATCCTTGGATTATGATATTTTCTATCACCAATATCAGTTCCAATTTTTAAAAATAGTCCACGTCAACATAACAGTTTCCTCCTCACTAAAAAGTCATTCTCGACATAATTTATGTTCTAATCAAAAATTCTTCTTGACATAATTCTTGCTCTTGTCAAGAAGTTTTCCTCAATATAAGTCATGTCGTGATTAGAAGTCACGTTTATAGGAGAAATTCGATGACAAAATATAACATCATTAAGTCATATTTAAAAGGAATACTAGTTCATTGAGATTTTACTAAACAAATTAAAATTTTAATAAAATTCTTTGTTAATTATATTATTAATTATAGATAGTAATTTTAACCGTAAAATTATGAATAAGCTAGTATTTGATTTTAATAGGATAAATTTGATATATATCTCTTAATAAATTTAAAATAAATTTATAAAAAATAAAAAATAAATATTGATAACGAATTTAATAATAGTATAAGTACAAATAAATATTTACAAATATTCCTCACGAGTACTTATAAGTATTTAAATTTTTAAATGCACTAAAACACATTTAATATTTTTCTCCCATAAATATATATAAAAAAAATTGTATTTGAATTAATAGTCTTTATAATAATATTTTATTTAAAAAAAAAAAAGAAAAAAAAATGGTTACACATATAAACTAGAAGACTTGATAATATTGTTTTATATTTAGTCTTTTAAAAGTTGGAACTTAACATCTCTCTTATATATGTGTATGTGTGAAAAAAGATATACAATTGAAAAAAAAAATCTTTATTTTTGTACAAATGTTTTTTATTTTTATTTAAAGTTATTTTATTTCTTACAAAAAAAAAAAAAGTTCTTTAGGTTTTCCAACATTACATGCCATGATACATGTTTGATATTATTTTTTAAATGGTTTTTTAATTTCTTTTAAAAAATGAAGTAATTTTATTTTTTAAATTTGAATGTGTATATGTATGTGTGTGTTTAAGTATGTATGTACTAATTAAATTATATATAATTTTTAAATAATTAAACTTCTAACTAACAACCTTTTTATACATAAATTATGCTCTAAATTAAGTAATCTTAAAGATAAAAAATAATACAACTATAATTAAAAAATAAAAAATTTGCTAAAAATTACACAAAATATATAATAATAAGACCTATATTAGATTTTTTTAGAATTAAAAAATTAAATTACTACTATAAGGAATTATGAAATGGACCAAGATACTTTTTATCGTTGGAAAAAAAAAATGCCAATTAGACAAAGATAGCCTAAATTCTAAGGTAAATTTGGTGAACAGTCCATGCTTTATTTTGGTAATCAAATTTGATGCTTGTTGAAAGTCATTCATAACCCAACGGCATTTCAATGATTACTTGACATAAAAACACATGCCTCTTTATATTTACATCTGTAATAATTTATAATTTATAATTTATAATTTATTGTTGTTGTTCGAAGAGATGAGAGTCTTATTAGGCTAGGTGCACAAAGAAGACACTTAAGGATAATTTCACTCACATACTTGTCAATTCATATGTATCTAATCTTAATACGAACGGTTTAATTCTTTTTAACATATTTAAAAAATACTAAAAATAATAATTTTATTAATAAATTTGTCAATTTACTAGATCTTAATAGAACGAATTTGATATTATTTTAATAAATTTGAAATAAATTTAAAAAAATAAAAATAAAAATTTATAATAAATTTGATAAGAATAAGAATGTTGATAAATATTTACAAGTATTTGTAATAAATACTTGATGATATTTATTTTTTAAAAATTTATTTTCTATCCTAATATATACTAAGTACTTGATAGGATCAAAATTTAAGAAAAAAAAAATGAATTGTAAAATGAGATATATTTCATGTCTTCATTAAAGTCAATAGGATGGAGATAAGAACTTGGTACGAATTATCTTGAACTTGAAAATTTTATTATTAATTTATCATTGCATGTTATGTTATAATTTTATAACATATTAATATATGCTCTGGTACAAATATTAATTTATTACTTAGCATATTTTTTTAATTCGCAACTCATTTCTTCTTTCCTAACCCTTCTTTTCTTTTCTTTTTAAATTTCAATATCAATTACTTAGCATATATATTATGATAAAGAAATTTATTACCTATATTAAATGGGCTATGAATTTTTATTTTATTTTATGTTGTTAATCTAAATTCGTTTCAAACTCTTTAAAAATTATATCAAACTCATCCCATTAGAGTTAAATGCTAGCAGGTTAGCAAATTTGCGGTGAATTTGCCATCCCTTGCCATCCGTGGACATCCTATTCCCCCGTTGAGAGATGAGTCCGATTCCATTATCTGCACATAGTGTCAGTCTGTACAAAAGCAACAGCCACGTAAAACACTGATAGCCCTCGTTGTCAATTATGCAACCAGCTGCCAGCAGCTCACATGCTCATGGAATATTGGAATATCAAAGTGAAGGCCCGCACAGAAGCATTTTTATAAGCGAGTTCTTGGCTTGCATATTCATAGACAGCTGGTCTTGCTTTATTCTTCAATTCTTATAGGCAATTGCATTCTCAATGACATAACGACGGAATTGTAAGGCTTTCCGGGCCTGAGCTACCTTGCAAAAATATTAAGACTAAATGTAAATGATTAGATACAAATCAAAATATTTGACCAGCCAAAATAAACGGAACAAAAATAAAATGCATACTTGCACACAGACATAATAGACATGATAACATCAACCAGAATATGAGACAATTCATACGGCAAACATAATAGAACATGGAAATGGATCAAATCCAGAACAAATGAGCAGCACGCTACTATTTCCAAATATTGCATGTATCCACCTTTCAGATCCTATCCGATCCCATCCCGTCTTCTATCACTACTGGTACTTGATTTAACTTGGAGAAAGAAAACTAGGTATTCTCCTTGCTCAGAAGCAAGAAAAGGTTGACAAACCAATTACAGACTACAACAGCAATTCTTCAGCCTTCATCCTCATACCTTCACATATTCTCCATTCCTTCCTCTTCCTCATCTTCATATTCACCTTCTTCATCAGCAGTGGCATCCTGATACTGCTGGTACTCAGAGACAAGATCATTCATGTTGCTCTCAGCTTCGGTGAACTCCATTTCATCCATTCCTTCACCAGTGTACCAGTGCAAGAAAGCCTTCCTCCTGAACATGGCGGTGAATTGCTCGCTTACTCTTCTGAACATTTCCTGGATGGACGTCGAGTTCCCAATAAAAGTGGATGCTATAGAGAGGCCTCTAGGTGGAATATCACAAACACTGGATTTCACATTGTTTGGAATCCACTCAACGAAGTAGGAAGAGTTCTTGTTTTGAACATTGATCATCTGCTCGTCAACTTCCTTGGTGCTCATTTTGCCCCTGAACATGGCAGAAGCAGTGAGGTAACGACCATGCCTTGGGTCAGCAGCACACATCATGTTCTTTGCGTCCCACATTTGTTGGGTAAGTTCAGGTACTGTTAAAGCACGGTACTGCTGAGAGCCACGCGAGGTGAGTGGAGCAAACCCTACCATGAAGAAATGGAGACGAGGGAATGGAATGAGGTTTACAGCAAGCTTTCGGAGGTCAGAGTTGAGTTGACCAGGAAACCTGAGGCAGCAAGTGACACCACTCATGGTTGCAGAGATCAAGTGGTTCAGGTCACCAACTGCATAAAAGTAAAAGCGCAACAAAAAATGAGTTCTCAATTCAAGCAATGAAATATTTCCCTTGCAAATTAAATTGCACATATGATACTCATCAAACCAAGGTTACAATAGATAGCACTGAACAAAGCACATTCTAAAAGAAACCCCTCCAGAGGTTTTCTGAAATTTAAGAAATCCTTAAAACCAAACATGCTGATGTAATTGGGAGTAATTAAAATCAAAGTTGGTATCACCTATCCCAAATCTAAATGAATAACAAATCCAAAGTCCAAAGATTCACAAAATAGGTAGAAGTATAATCACATGCAGTTGCTTACTGTTAGTTGACAGTCAGTAAAGCTAACATCAATTATTTTCAGCAGCAAAAAATAGGTTCATGGACTTCCTAACCAAAATGACTTACCTAAGATACATCAACTTTTAATCTATAACTGAGCATTACCATCCTTTAAATCAAAGGCATACAGTGCTAGAAATTCAGCTATCAAACTAACCAGAGATATTTGACCTAAATTGTTTAGTGAAATACCAGTACATCTTAGTTGAGAGAAACATTTCTAAACTATTTTTACACACTAAAACTAGAACAAAACCACTCAATTGTATCAATAAGACTATGCCGAAAGTATAGTCACAGCACAGAAAGGAGATCAAAATTTCTTGAATGAAACAGATATACAACTAAATGCACAAATAATACACCACAAACTGTTCACATGCACTTACAGCTTGGTGTAGTCAACTTAAGAGTCCTGAAGCAAATGTCATACAAGGCCTCGTTATCAAGGACCATGCACTCATCTGCATTCTCAACGAGCTGGTGAACTGAAAGAGTTGCATTGTAGGGCTCAACCACCGTATCTGAGACCTTGGGAGAAGGAAACACTGAGAATGTGAGCATCATCCTATCAGGATACTCCTCCCTAATTTTTGAGATCAACAAGGTACCCATCCCAGAACCAGTTCCTCCACCCAGAGAGTGGCAAACTTGGAAACCTGCATAAGTATAATCCAGTTATCATTAGAGCAAAATAATAGGGAAATTTGCAAAAAGGCAGCATCAGCATTCAGAAGGACACTGTAACAAGCTCCAAAATGTCAAACAAATACAAAGCTGATCAAAATTAGCAAACCTGAAATTTAAAACAAAGTAGAATTACATGCATTGTACCTTGAAGACAGTCACAGTTCTCAGCCTCTTTTCTCACAACATCAAGGACGGCATCAATAAGCTCGGCTCCCTCAGTATAGTGCCCCTTGGCCCAGTTGTTTCCAGCACCAGACTGCCCAAACACAAAGTTGTCTGGCCTGAAAATCTGGCCATATGGACCAGTTCGTACACTGTCCATGGTGCCAGGCTCCAAATCCATGAGCACAGCACGAGGAACAAAACGTCCGCAAGAGGCCTCATTGTAGTAGACATTGACTCGCTCCAGCTGGAGATCTGAGGTGCCAATGTATCTTCCAGTTGGGTCAATGCCGTGCTCATCGCACACAACCTCCCAGAACTTGGAACCAATCTGGTTTCCACATTGACCACCCTGAACGTGGAGGATCTCTCTCATTTTGCCTTATTTTTTGAGACAAGCATATTAGATAATTGAATTATTTGGGAGACAATAAAAATTACTTAAGATTTTGCAAAACCAAGTAGAGAACTCAAGCTTCTTAGAGTTGTTCCACTTAGAATTCATTTTGTTAACAATAAACACATAGATGGACTCAGTAGAGACCAATGACATTAAAAATCAAACAAAGGTAGCTTTAAAAACTTACTTAATTTAAAAGACAGTGAACTTTATTGCAATTTATAAATTAAGATCCGCACAAACAGATCAAAATCAAAGCTTAATAACCACCAAAGTTCAGCCAACACTAAAAACCACTAACGTTACATCACAATTTCATATTAACTTTCACTTAGATAAATTCATTGTAGCAAAAATCACAAATCAGCCAAAAATTTTTATGCAAATTTCTCCAAAATACAGCAAAATTTTCCAAAAATCCCAATTAACTCCCAATTGAAACTAAGACAAATATTGGACAACTTGGAGATGGCATCAAAAGCTTCACTTAACACAATGGACCTAAAGTAGCATACTATTGCCACGAAGAATGAAAATGTTTAACCGATCTAATAAATTTTTCACTGAATTTTAACAAACACACACCAATGTCATACAATTCCAGCAACCGCGATATCAAATAAAAACAAATCAAGTAATGCAGTGCAAAATTCCAGAAACTTCATGGCATATCTAACATAAACAGCGTCAATACCGCGAAGGAAAACTTCAGCGAAATACGTGTATAATAACCTAAATTAAACAATAATTAACTCATAGTCCATAGATCTAACTCTGTAAGCGAATTACTACTGGAAAAATCGAAGATAATTCCAAATAAAAGAATAAATTATGCAACAAACATCTAGTAGCAAGTAACCAAAAAAAAAAAAGCTGAATTATCTTCAGAGAAAACGGTATAAAATTACACAAATTATGCACAATGCCGTCAATAATCGTAGATCTAAGGCAGTAAAATAGAGTAGAGATTCACCTGAGATTGTTTGATAACGCTGACGGAAAGAAAAAAAAATGAGAGAGAGAAATGAAATCAAATTAAAATTGAAATGAGATTTGTGAGGAAGCGACTGAACCACTGAATTATATATATAGATGAAGCAGAATAGAGAGGGAAGAGTGAGATCTGACGGTCTGTCTTGGTTCCCTCCTTTTCTTTTACGCGCCGTTGGATGCCGTTGGATGGAAATAATAAACGGTCAGGATGATGTTTGTCAGTTTGGGATTAATTGAGGGCAGGATTTTAAAAAATTGGCGGTGACTTTGGGACTAATATACCCTTCACTGAATGACGGGAATATCCTTTGACTCAAGTTTGGAAAAAAAAATTTGCCGAATGTTTAGCCGGTAGAATCACCGACGTTTACCGTTGTTTTCTGTGTTTATGTATTTCTGGATTGAAACAAACGGAAACCATCGGTCCATTTGGTTTGTATTTTAATTATTATTTTTATAAAATAAAAATAAAAAAATTTTATTAAATATTTATCAGATCCGAGAATACTTGACATTTAAAAAAAAAATGAAAATTAAAATGGGCTGTATGATAAAAATATTTTAATAATTATATTTAGCAAATATTATATACTAGTTGATGTGTTGGGTACATGAACTTATTTTATTAATATTAATTGTTTTTAAAAAATTAAATGTTAAATATAATTTGTATAACTAAAAAGTATAATTCATTTTTTTGATTCTCATACATACTGCTTGTACAAAAATGCCTGGAAATGAAAGTAGCTGGTACACGTACAATAGAAGTAACTAATAATGCTTTATCTAATTCGTAATAATTATGTAATCATATTTAATAATGCATATCTATGATGAATATATATATATATATATATATACACACACACACACACACACATCGATGACTCCCAATAGATTTTAATTTTTCCTGCACAAGTGATGTGATGACTCTTATCGTCCTGGCTCAGCGGGAGACCCGCTCGATAATATGACCGCAGGCAGGCTCACGTAGACAACAGCAAGCTCAGAAAGGAAAAAGGATGTTGATTTGATGTAAAATTATTATACATCTCTTATTATTTATTATATTTATAAATATTTAAGTTTTAAATATATATATATATATATCTATCTATAAAATTATAAAAATAACATTGATTTGATTATAAATCATTATTCACCCCTAATTTTTTGACATAGCAAATCCCATATAAAATACACAAATAATGAATGTGAATTTAGTGAATATTATTTTAAATTTAAAAATTTTGTGATCAATTTATTGTGACTTATGATGTTAAAAATTTGTAATTGATTGATACAAATTATGATTAAATAGAAATTTATGAATTTATAAAATTTTATTTTAGATTAATTTATACATTAATTTTTAAATTAGTTATATATATTTTTATAAAATTATTGTGATTAATTTATTTTATATTGATGGGCTTGATATTTATGAAAATAATGTGTTTTATTTTAAATTAATATAAAAATTTTATAATTTTAATTAAATAACTTATAAATTTAAATTTAATATTTTATAATGGTACAAATATATTATTATAAAAAAATAAAAAATTTTATAAATATTTGCGAATAACTACACTAGTTTGTTAAAAATTAAGTATCTATTAAAACAAATTTTATAATATAATATAAAAATATGAATTTAAAAAAATTAATATTATGATTTTATGATGAATACAGATAAAAGTTTAAAAATATTCATCACATACCCAATACGATGCTATCTCTAATAATTACTAAGGGTAAGATTATTTTAAAATGAATATATACTTTTTTAAAAAAAATTTTAACAAAATTTAACTAAACTTAATTGCTAAGAATAAAATTAGTTTTATTTAAGCAAAAACATTTTAACTTATAGTGATAATATACTAACCTACATGTTTATGATCGAAGATCAATTTTTTTTTAATTTTAGTCAAGTTTTAAATTGATTTTTTGTTGCTACAAAATTTATTAAATATGTTAAAAAAAAATAATATTCCTTGTACACCCTTGTAGCATTTTGAAAGTATTATGTACCACGGACACATGCGACAACGGATGGCAATATTTGTGTGGGATGGTAACAAGTCATAAGCTAATTTTTTAAAATATATATATATTATTTTTTTTTTTTAATATAAAATATATATTTATATATATATATATATATATATATAAATCATCACTTATATAAATTTCACTTCTAAATTCAATATTAATTAAATCTATTGTAGTGTATGCAATAATATAATTAAAATTAATTCATATTAGAATATTTTAATGACACGTTAATTATAATATTTATGAAAAGAAGAATATAGTTTAATTAATTTGATCTTTTATTGTGAAATTTAAAAAAATAATGAAATTAAATGAAAAAATTTAAAAATTAAACAAAAACACTAGTCAATTCTTCATAGCTAAATAAATATATTTCCAAGAACATATACAAAATTAGCATAAGCTATTGGGCACACAAGTCATTCCACTAAATTTAACCAATTGGTTCCGAGGGCAAAATGGTCAATAACGTAAAAAAATGGGCAGAGATATTTATTACATTGTGTACCCTGACAAATCCGGCCAAACACTTGTTCATCGTGTTTCTTAAACAACTTATCACAGATACGGCACCGTTAGTCAGAGCGCGTGTCCACAATTTCCACGATTATTGGACTGGTTAGAAGACGGCAGATATTTAAGGGGGTCTGATATGTCACGAGCTATTTATCCTTGAGGTGCGCGTGGGACTGGGTCACTGCCGTCATGAAAACTGACAAAAATAGTACGAAGAATTTGTGGCAGGCCACGTGAGATAAGGTTATGCGACACTTGACCTTCAACCCTTGCCAGCCAATATCTATGGTTAGATTTTAACTCAACTAGGGTGAAAATATGACCCTAGTATCTGGTTAAAATTTGGGATTGAGATCTCAACTGAGATATATGCTTTGCTTGGTTTGGGGTTTAAGCATCTTCAATTATTTCTAAGTTACTACTCACCTCACAAATAGAGAATTTTAGAAAATCAAAGAAATAACAAAAAAGGTAATCAATGAGGAATTTGATTGATTAATTCAATTTTCACACCTATTAACAAAATTTAATTTTCAAAACCCAAGATGAAAGCGTATTAGGAGTACCTAATTGGGGAGGTGTTTTAAGGCATTATCTTGTTTCCCAACCAACTGGGCCTGGAACTGAAATCTACAGCTCAACTGATTTGTTAATGCATCATTTTAAGTCATTATTTTTATTTTTAATTTCATTGAATTGGCAATGGGAGTTGGGCCAATTGTTCCTTAAGTTAGGGTTGGCCCAATGGTCCAGTGCAATGTAGTTGTAGGCTCTGGGCTACGGCTCAATAGAATTACGAAAGAATGGCAAAAATGAGTTTAATTAATTAATTTACAAATATAATAATCAGTTTGGAAATTTTATAAGAATTTTATATCTCTATTCCTTTTTATAAATTTGACCCTAAAAAAACATTTTCATATTTAAAAAAAATGCCATATTTTATGCGTGAAACAGAACAATACAAGCATTTCAAACTACTAAAAATCTCTTAAAACTAGTTGTAGATTTGTAAAGGATGATACCCACCAAACTTTGTCTTTGGTAGTGATAAGGAAAAAAATATATATATTTTGGTTAACACATTACACTATTAATTGAAAATAGTAATCTAAACACAAGTATGACAAAACTAATCTATTATTTTAGTCATCAAAAATATTTTTTTATTTTAAATTTTAATATTAAGCATCGTTTGATCTCAAACATTCCAAATAAATAATTCTGTATTATAAAAAAATTATTTAAAAATACAAAAAAAAAAGTTACATAGGATAATCAAACAAATATTGAAATTCAATTTAGTATTGAGGTGATTTCATTTAACTTTAATAAAATAGTTAAAAAACTGTTTAATAGCACCCATTTTTTAGCAACAATTGATATTTGTTATTTTCATTTTATATCAATTATGATTTAAAAATTACTTCAGTTTAACATCAATTGAACTTGAGTATATAATGAAAAACAATTTTGTTGACATCTCAGTACTAAAAGAATTTGAAAATATGATAAAAAAAAATACTTTTGTTAAACTTTAAATCATTTTACAGTTTAAATTAACGTTAATGTTATTAAAATGTCCTCTATTAATTAAATTATCTTAAAACAAATTCAACTCTTATTTAATAAAGAAATTAATAAGTGATTGTGGATTAAATTAACAGACAAATATTGAGATTGAATTTAAATTTATGTTCCTATAAAAAGATTGGAAAGAAATTTACATTCACACAGCATTATTTTTTTTTTTGAAAAAAAAAACAATGATGAAATGTATTTGGTGTTTCTTCAGGCTATTGGGCCAGGGGCGGCAACAGAAGATGGATGAATGGGAAGGGAAATGCAGTCCTCAAAATGAGATGCCAGCCCAGCTAAGTCACAGCTTGATAAATTATGAAATTGAATCATAATTCACATTTTGCCCATAAAATAAACAAAATAAAATGAAATATCTTAGTTGAAGATAATGTTATAAATATTTTGAAAAATAAAATAAATAAATAAACATCTCAATACTTAAGACACGGTTATTGTTAAAGACTAAATAATTAACAATAAATGATAACAATAATAATAAGAAGAAGAAGAAGAAAAGCAAAGTGTGGGAGAGAAAAAGTAAATAAAATTTTTAATTAAATTAAATAGGAGTCAATGATTTAGGCCAAATTCATTGCTTAATTAGCGGAGATTACAAGGTTTCTTTTTTCTTTGGATGCCTTCAATCTCACACATATACCATATGTCCAACTTCTATTCTATTAATGTCTATTATCCAAATTAAGTAGATAATTATTCCTAATCATGTTATCCTAAACAATATTGTTTTCTTTTATTATGTCATTAAATAATTCAAAATTTTATTACCGAAACTTGTTCAATGAAAGATTGTTGTTGACAGCGCCACCCAAAAAAAGAATACAAATATTAATATTTATAGGTTGTATTTCAATTACTTTAGAGGAAATAAATAGTGAATTGGGAAAATAAAGACCATGTAGTTTGCGATAAGATCTGGTTAATACTTGTGTTTTGATAATTTTTTTTAATTTATATATTTGTTAAATATAATTATTTGAATTCTTACTTTTAAATTTAAAATTTTAGATAAAATAACAAATTAAACATAACAATTAATCTAGGTATTTAATGCACAGATTTATAACTGTATTATTTATGACATATCTCGTTTAATATTGTATGGGTTTCGATTAGAGCAACTTTTTGGTACAACAAATTTACTTTGGGACTCAAAGATTAGCACAACACATGGAAGCTTTGATTTGGGAAATTTTGGACCTACACCCACGTGCCCTTGTTCAACAATATTTTAAAGCCGAAGGGCAATTGCAATTCATGCTATATTTTGCCACAACACAAAGCAATGCATCTTAGAGGCTAACAGAAAAAAGGTTTCTTCTTCATCTTCTTCTACTTCTTCATCTTAGTCCCCATAAATAATTGCTTTCAAAACCGAAAAAGTGGGAGTAGAAAAAGCAGACGAGGACTTTTCGACAACCCCAATGACTATTTGAAGTGATTTCATTGGACTAGCTTTTGGGATTGGCTGTAATTTTTGTGGGTTTGATGTCCCAAACCCCCATACCTTTTGCACCTTTTGTTTTATAATTTTCTTTAATTTAAACTAATTTCACAAAGAGACAACTGTAAATTTACATAAAATTCATTCGGATATGTTAATAAAGTGAGACTATCGTTACTTAGAATGTTTAAAACTTTATAAATATAATCATAGTTTTATAAAATACAATGTTTAAACCAAATGTATGAACAACAATTTGAGATATATATAAAATAAAAAAAAATAAGATTTAAAAATTAATTTTAAAATATAAAGTCAAAATTTCTCTAGTTTGAGTTTCTAATTTTTAACAAAATTTAAATTACATATTTGTATGTACAAATTTTATAATTCAAAAAATTTTAAATTATTTAAGGTGGTAATTTATACGTTTGATTTGTGATATAAATTTTAACAAAATTTTAATATATGCACTTGAGAATTTTTTTTCTCACCAAACCACTAAATTAATGTATTATAATTGGTTGATTTAATGACCTAATAATTTTATAATTTTAATATTAAAAATTGTGATAATGTATTGACGTAAAATTTTTATCATATTTTTAAAATAAAATATTATTAATTTAGATCCATCATCCGTTATAGAATGGAATAAAAATGTTAAAAAAAGAAAAGAAAAGTGGTTAATTAGGCAGCAAAAGTGGAGAGGTGGTTGGCATTGCACTTGAACTTGGGATGCAATGCTTGCCTCTTCTTTAATCATGGGGTTTTGAACAAATCCACTGTTAAACAATGATTAGGGTTTGGGACAATTAAGTTTTTGCAAAATCACCTACCAATTGCACCCCACCCACATTTTTTTTTTTATTTTAACTCTTTTTTTAATTTTCTTTTTATCCAAATAACCATCATTTCAGCAAGATACCTCCTACCCACTAGCACTTATTAAATTCAAACACATTGTTATTATTATTATTATTATTATTATTATTATCAATATAAATTGTATTGCCACTTTTAAATAATTCATGTGTCAACTTTACACTGATGTACCTACTCATTTAGTATGTTTAGGTTGGATCCTAAATTCTATATCGAACAGAGGGAGCCTGAGAGATGACATAAAGATTTATTTTTAAGTAAAATAATTAATGTGATAGAATTTTTTTAACTATTAAAAAAAATAAAAAATTAATAAAAAATAAAAATAAATAAATTTAATAAAAAATAATTAAATGATAAATTTTTTTTATTATTTTTAGTTATTATTAATTTATTATTATTATTATTTATTAATTATATAATTTTATTGTATCAATGTAATCAAGACAGTGCACCAATGGCTTATATATAACTCTTGTTAACCGCATATCAAAACTCCTCCTTCAAGGGCTCTGTCCTTGCTGGTCAACCAATGGCTGAGCGGTAAATTTGGGCAAATACTTGAAAGAGAAGAAGTAATGATGTTGGTATCCCATCTAATCCATCTTACTATGATTATTACTTGTTTGACAAAATTACTGAATGACAGAGACTACCTATTATTTCATTTTAATATAGCCTGCCCTGCTTTGCCTTTACATGTATTTATTTTGTGCCTTTTGTTGTTGCGTTCTGCCATATGTCCTCAATGAATGCAACAGTGCAGTGCAGCCTGGCCCACCAGAACGTCAATTCCTCTTTCCTCTATAATTTGTTGTTGGATTTATGGAAAAGCTTTTGCTCTCACACTTCATTTTCATTTTCATTCTTAAGAAAACAATAATACATTTTGATCGCCTACCCATTTATACTTCGGTTTTTTTTTTTTTTTTTTTTTATGTTATGAATTGTTACAATATCAACAGCCAAGGAGCAACCTCAATTTTAACAACTTCATGGCCGTAATTTCTTCAAATACCATGCCAACATGAGCAAGTTACCTCAACTTTCTAGCTGGTTTGGGATTTCCTTAAGACTTTCTTTTGGTCCCAAATATGGAAGAAAAACATGCAAATATTAAGACACCAAACGTATAATTGATTTTTGTTTTAAGGTAGAATTATGTAAATTTATGAATTACAAATAAAATTCATATTTATGAAAAAAATTTAAAATTGTAATAAAAAAATTTAATTAAATTGAGAAATGTACCCTATATTTTTCTATATTAAAACATACTTTGATTTGTTGTGAATATTAATTTCTGGATAAAATAGTTAGTTGGTTGTAAGGGACAAATGGCAAATTATTATTTGTAAATTTTGAGGTATAAAAAAAAAGAAAAAGGCTTTAGCTAAAGTTTTGTGAGAGAGACAGCTGTGTCATGGGTTCTTATGTTCCAAATCTCCATGCAGAAAACCCACATACACACATATATTTTCAGCAGGATGCTGTGGACCCCACCAAAAAAATCTATTCAACCACATGGAATCTACAATACTACCACCCCGCGGGTACAGTCCCATTTCCGTAAATACATGTACGATTAAGGTTTGTTTAATTATTAAGTACCACGCGCCAAACATTTACAGCCTGACAAAGACAGTCCCCGCTCGCACGTCTACGCGCTCTAGTCACGGCGCAATTTCTTTCTAATTTCTATTGCGTTTGAAAGTTGAAGGCTCCCCGTAAAACACGTTCCATTATAGCGTACATCATCATGCAGCAACACAAAGCCCGTCAACTATTCTTAAATTTTATTTGACTTTTATCCTTTAATTTTTTAAAATATTTGGTTGGAAGAATTTTGTAACAAATATAAAAATTGTAATTTTGATTTTTTATAATTAAATAATATATATATATATATAATTATACATATTAAAATTATTTTAATGGGAAGGACTAGGGTGGTTGCACGAGTCGACCCGACCCGACTCGACTCGTCTGACGCTCGTGCACTGTTTGGTGAGGGTGGCACCCGCTAAGGGCAAGCGGGAGCAGCGCGTGGATGTAGCAAAAACTAGACATAATAGCCTTTCACAAAATCACCGGACACTTTTAACGGAAATTACAATGATGACGTAAAATAAAAATGAAAGAGATAAAAAATAAATAAATAAAAGAAAAGGAAAGGACACTCTTAAGCTTGTAGTAAGGGGGGAGGAGACAGAGAAGTCAGGAACAAGAAGACTTTGCTTTTATATTTGCCTGTCTTCCTCCTCTTTTACTTGCTCTTCCTTCTGTTGAAAAAAGGCCAATCCCCTAAACAAAACTTCTTAAGATTCTTCTTCTTGTTCTTCTCTGAACTTTCTCTCTCTTCAAGCAGGAGAATCTTTCAAGTTTCAACCATGTATTAGCTTCAGCATTCATAATTTCATCTTGTTGCTGTTCACTCTTCACATTGTCTCAAACTAGGCTGTAAGTTTTCACTTTTGATTTCTTTTTAAATGTTTGTTTATGCATCCGGTATCATTGTCGTTGACTGGTCTCCTTGCTTTTTCTTAACAAGTTTGGTGTCGTATTTTTCATATTCTGCTCGTAACTTTGAGTTTTGTTTTATTTTGTTTGTTGTTTTATTGATTTTTTGTTTGTGCTTTCCGTGCACGTTAGAGAAGAGCAATAGTATCATAAGTAGTTCGATTTTTGAGAGAATTTCGTGCTGCTTTCTTAAAATTTTTCTTTCTCGAAACATAAAATTGCTAATGTGGGCTGGAAAGATAGGAATCTAGTTGATAAGTTGATGTTTGGTTTGTTAGTTATATAAGTAGGAATCATTTTTGTGGCCAATAATGGAATTATTTTCAGTTTTTGTAAATTATTCAAATAAAAGTGCTATAACTTCTTGATTGCTTTTCTTAGAATATCAACTGTAATTTCGTGATTACGAAGTCAATATATTTGAGATTTTTTCTTTTTTTGAACTTGATGATCTTTGCATGGATAGATTTAGATGCAGATTGATAAATATTTTCCTGATGAAACTTAACTGTGCGTTATGAACTGAAATTTAGTTACAACTGAATGTCATGCTTGATTAAAAAAAATGAGACTAGACATAATTATGATAAATCACTGGTTTGAGTGCTCAACTTAGATCGTAAGCTATCACATGATAGCAGCTACTCCATTACATTCTTTATTGTTGTTTTTTTAAATCTAAATGCGTATGAAGGAACAAGTGCACTATGATGGTTTGGCATTTTGTTATGCTCTACCGGATTTGTATATATCTTTAGTGGCTTGTGATCTCTTCTCTTTCGTATTGATGTGAAGTTTTGCTTTTGTGTTATTTGAAGTTCAATTGAATGCTGTCAGAAATATGTTTGCAATTCAAACCTGACCTGTTTACAATAAAAAACAGGATGAGATTTTACATCAATAAATATTAATTTGCACAGATATCTGGCAATTTAGATCACCCTGGAAATTATAGGGATGCGAAATTTCAATTTTATTTTTGTTATAAATTTCTCTAAAGATCTTTCATGTTAGAATTCTCCACCATCTAAGGTTGTTGTGTATTTACTTGTGTGAACAGAGAATAAGATCCAAAACAATGGCGAAGATAAGTCCTGAAATTGAAGAAGATATGCAGACAGAATCACTTCTGTCAGTCTCGGCAGATGTCAGCTTTTCTTCCAATTGCTTCCCAAAATACAAATTAGGAGCAGATAATCAAATTGTGGAGGAGCCTAAGGAGGATAGCAAGGGTTTATCCTTAAAGGAGGTTGTGGAAAGGGAAACTGTCCAGTTGTCTGAGCAGCACAAGCGTCTGTCAGTTCGTGACCTCGCAAGTAAATTTGATAAGAACTTGGCAGCTGCGGCTAAATTGGCTGATGAGGTTCCCGCCTTTTGTCTTTGATTTTTTGGGTTTTCAATTTTTTTTAACATTTTCTACACTCACTTAAAAACATATCACTTTAGCATTCAACATCAGCTATTTAAAACTTCTTTCTGCACGGGATATTTATGTGCTGGCCTTTGCTGTACTCAAAGGTTATAATATACATTGTCCCTGGTTTGTTTCTTTTGTCCATTTAATTTGCCTTTCTCCCTTCATTCAAGGATTATTAACTTCTGATCAGAGTAAAAGATCAAATAAATGGTTCTCGTTTACTTTTATTCAGGCAAAGCTTAGAGAGGTTGCTTCTTTGGAGGGACATGTTCTTTTGAAAAAGCTAAGAGATGCATTGGAAGCTTTAAGAGGCCGTATGGCCGGCCGAAATAAGGATGATGTAGAGAAAGCTATTTCTATGGTTAGTTGGCCTTTGTTTTCAACTGCATTTCTGTTGCTATTTCTATGGTTAGTTGGCATTTGTTCTCAACTATATTTCTGTTACACTCACACACATATACATATTCTTATACCGACTGACATCTACTTCAGAAAAAATGGAACAATAAGTTTCTTTAGAACTAGAGGAGATGGACTGCACAAGGCTTTAGAAGATTTGTTAACAAACTTTAGTTTTATGTTGTCCAAAAGGAACTACAAATGTTATATTCTTTCTGTTTGAATCTTGAAATGGTAGGCAAATCATTTTTCAAGACTGTTTGATGACACTCTATTCAAACTACATAATCCGCTTTCATTCTAGTGTAGTATCATCATGTAGCACATATGTTAAGTTAGCGCTTGACCTAAAAGCTTAAGCTAGTAGGCAAGGACCCAAAAAATAGTATTAAACAGTAATAACCTCCCTCACACACAAGACTGATCCCAAAAGAGCTTATCACGTACACCAAGCCGAACAAAGACTAAGGAGAGAAAGAAGCCCAAACGGATTCAGAAGAGACTAAAATGCAAATGCAAAAACGTAGGGTGAGTCAAACACAAGGCCACTTGGTCAACCCTCTCTGATATCATATTTACTTACTGCTTAACCCAAAAGTTTAAGCCAGTAGATAAGGACCCAAACAAGAGTATTAAACTCGTAACATCATAATACTATCTACAACATCAAAACTATTAGGTTAGTTCTTTTTGTTCCAGGTTTTGTAACAATTAAATATCACCCAGTAGTGTCACTCTTTGTAAATTGACAACATGAAGTTTGGCCATTTGAGATGAGCAGTCAGTACATATTGATGATTTTTGTTATCAAAGGTTTACAAGATATTAGACATTCATTATTGGTTGTCGGTTATTTCTTTAATTCCCTGTATTAGTGCTCAATCTTTCCACTATAATAATTGTTTCCATATATAATATTTTTCTGCAGGTGGAGGCTCTAGCAGTAAAGTTGACCCAAAAAGAAGGAGAACTGATTCAAGAGAAATTTGAAGTGAAAAAACTAGCCAACTTTCTTAAACAGGTCAGTTAGTGGTTTGTAAAATTCAGTCACATTCTTGCACACACAGACAGACAAGCATGATCT
This sequence comes from Khaya senegalensis, assembly GCA_032402905.1. Classification (NCBI taxonomy): domain Eukaryota; kingdom Viridiplantae; phylum Streptophyta; class Magnoliopsida; order Sapindales; family Meliaceae; genus Khaya; species Khaya senegalensis. Next base: position 8,118,409 of record CP135533.1, on the reverse strand, counting down.
TTCTGATCCAGTTTTACCACTGAGTCACCTTATAGACTGGAAGGATTTTATTGGCTTAAGTTTTTTGTCTTACATATGCTAGAATCCTACAATCAGACTTGTGCTTCATGTATGTTACCTGTGCTGGAGTCAGGGCTAAAACAAGCTCAAGGCAAATGCATATAATAATAGTCAAAGCCATTGATTCTATTCAGTCAGTCCAGATAATCATGTCCTATATTTGAATTTGCTATCAGGTCCAAATTGTTTGATGTGAACAAATAAAGGCTGGTACACAGTATCTGGGTTAAGTGTACTTAATAAACTTGATAGCTTTGATTCATAGGAAATTGTTTCCTCTTGATATCACATATGCTAAAGGAATGGGATTTCATACAATTTATTTCTGAATGTCACAACCGAAATTTTTTCTTTCAAATTTTTAAAAAATATATGGCATATTAATAGTTTTCTGTGCATCTGGCTTAAATGGCATCTCTGTATGATATCATAATGCATGGTATATAAATTGCTTTCTTTTTGGAAGCTTTGGTGTTTCTATCTTTTTTATAAGCCTTTTTTGGCTTGTGGAATCATGCTGTTTATCTTTTATGAATAATCTTCTTCTTAAATTAGTTTCTGAGACTGGTAAACAAAAGAATAATGATGCCAACTAGCTTTCTTGATCATTGTCTTATTCTATTATTATGTAGGAGCCTGTTCTCAAGGTGCTTTCATCGTGCTTTGCCTTTAGAGCTTTTCATGATTTATATCTTGTTTATGGTCTATCTTGTTCATTGAATTTGGTGATCTTTTATTTACAGGCTTCTGAAGATGCTAAAAAGTTGGTCAACCAAGAAAAATCTTTTGCTTGTGCCGAAATTGAAAGTGCTAGGGCAGTGGTACAAAGATTTGGAGAGGCCCTTGAGGAAGAAGAAAAAAACTGTCCTCAATCCAAAACACAGGTTCCACTGATTGTTTTCTGTTTGCACCTTGTTTGTTTCTTTTTAATTGATAAATAAATAATATATCATATAAGATTATAGGTATTATTAATCCGACATTTTGCATCATCTAAGTTGTTATAAAGCTAAGTGAAAATTTGGTTGGACTAGATGTTGGATCTATTTATTAGATGTCATGGATTTCAGGGAAGCAGGCTGGATATGCTTTTCTTATCTATATTGCAATAATTGTGATGAATTTGAGATGGTTATTTAAAAAGATCTTGATACGGACACAACCTTTGAATATCACGTACCTTGCGATCTGTAACAGTTTCTTTGGCTTATACTGCAGCGACCAAGTGAAGGAATCCTTGGTGGATAACTGATTGCCATTTCATACAACTGATCGCCATTTCATATATTCTCGAATGCTTTTCTATTAGTGCCATTATCATTAATGCCCCTCACTGATCTCAAGAGTTGATTATTGTGTTGAAATTCGTACATAAAATAAAAATCAGAACATAAAAATCTTAAGAAGTTTTCTTTATTAACTCAGTGACATTTAGTCTTTTGGTTTGAAATAGGTTAGAGGAATGCTATATCCTTTTAAACCTCATGAGACTACACAAAATCTTCTTGTTAGAACTCTTTCTACCTAAGAATAGAATAAGATTCTCGAACAATTTGAGTAAATATCCAACCTTGCCAGAAAAAGGAAATTGAAGTTGATCAGTCTTAATTAAACATTTTCTGTCATATTACTTCTCCAGCTTTATGTTTGAATTAAAACCTCATATCTTCGTGGCCAAATTGTTTGAATTTGACTATGTAATTCATATATTAGTAAACATTTCACTTGCATGTTATTTTGTCATCTAGTTTGAAATATTGAAAAAAAAAAAAAACATAGAGACGTACTTCACAGCAATGGGTTACTCGAAGTGGTATTTTGACATTGAACGTATTTAATATTTATTATTCCATACTTGAAGTATTAATATTGCAGGATGTGGAGGGACTGGTAGAGGAGATTCAAGAGGCTAGACGAATTAAACGATTGCATCAACCAAGCAAGGTGCAATACTGTTGTCTACTTAATTTTCTTATTGCATGTAGGTCCTTGGTAAGACAACGTTTTGGCATCACTAAGAGAAAGGTTTATACTTAATAATATTATCAGAGGGGTTCTGCACACCAATTTCCAATTTTCAATAAACTAGACTTCTCCACTGTAATGGTTTTGTTGTCGATAATTTTGTTGGCTAAGTGCAGTTGTTTCGTTATTCCATTTGGTATTACATATTTATTTGTACATCATAAGATTCCATTTAATTATTAGATGCTGCATTATGCTTGCAGGTGATGGACATGGAACATGAGCTTCACGCACTGAGAACTCAGATTCGGGAGAAATCTGTATTATCCCTCAAGATTCAAAAAGAGGTCTGTCGGGCATTTTGTTTTTACTAATGAAACTTCCACAAATATCATTTCTAATATTGCAAACGATTTTAAATGTAAATAACTTTTATTTGACTATTTCATTGGCACAATAGATTTCATACTTTCAGTTCAACTGAGGAGAACTGACAATAGAATTACTTTATGGGAAGAAATAATTTTTAATAGCTTTGATCCCTTTTCCTATAGTTTTTAGCTCTTTTGTGGACACCTGGTCCACTATACACCTGTAATTTTTTCCTTATATTTTAATATAGTTGTTCACAGTTGCTTATTGAAATGAAATAAAATGCTGATAATTCTTGCAGCTAGGCCCCTTGGCATCATATGCTTTAAACACTGTTTATTTAACTAATGGATGAAGATCCAATTGTTAGCTTTTGTCACACTTAATGGTTCGTTACATGGAACTGTTATTTTCTTTACACATGATTTGGTGGGATCATATGGGAGGAGTAGAATCAAGCCATAACAGTCTTTTCCTTAACTATTGTTTAATATATGTGACAGGTTCATGCTTATATTATATGCTAAAATGCATCAGCTGAGATGCAATTTAACGTCTGAAAACTTTTGATAAAGGTTTTGAATTTGGTAGTTTATGGATTTTAGGTCATAACAGAATCTATAAATAATATCATTCATGAAGCAAATTGAGTCAAGGTCATTGCTTAAGCTTAATTGTTGGTAGGCGACCCTTACTCAAATATTCTCTAATGTTGCGCATCTCTTCAAGGCTCTTGGTTCCTAGGTTGAAAACTCTTGCCTTCTTATACTGGTTAGATTTCTGGAGTGTCATCTATAATTATTTTCTGACATCTTATTTCTTTGTTTTTTATTTAATCCTCGTACTTCAGTAAGAAAATGCTGTAGATTTGGTACTTAACAATTGTCCTGCACCATCTTACACCATAATCATTTCCAGCTGGCAATAAGCAAGAGGGCTGGGGAGAATAAGCATCATTTGTATGTCTTTGATGGTTCTGAAACCCTTGGTTCACAACTGCAAATTAAGGCTTGCTCGGACACTGTCCCACCACTTTCAAAATGTTCAATTCAGTGGTATCGTGTATCACATGATGGCAGCCAAAAAGAAACCATCTCAGGTATTTGTCTCATCAATATATTTTTAAACTTGTGATTGACTATGTTTTTGCTCTCTACCCGGGTGTTTTGGTTGATTTAGCTCCCATAATATAATTTGATGGTATTGCAAATTAGCATGTAATATCCTTTACCTTGCTGATCCTTTAATTTTTTTTAATTATTTACTGTTATTTAGTTCTGCATGATGTACCTTCTGGAATATGCTTGCCAGTGATTAGTGTAAAATAAAATGACCAGGCGCTTCAGGGTCGTGGTTTTGGAACTGAAAACCGTAACCTACCTACTCTCACTAATATGTTCCATCTCTTGTATATAATTAGAAATGAAAAATCTCTTAAGTGTCAGCAAATACTTTCTATTGTTGACATATCTAAATTTTCCACACGATTTTAAGCAGCTGTAGTCTTTTTATGGTTCTTGTTGATATCAATTTCATTTATTCTATTATTGAGTAATTTGCTTCAGGATTAGTTCGGCATTAGTTGGTTCACATTAACGGGATTACCACAAAACTTTGGAGGCACATATGAGATGTTGAATTTTCATGGCAATTACAAGATTGTTTTTGCTTGCCAGTAAATCTCTTTTAAATTGAGGATGTAAAATAAGAAGGTGACAACTTGCACCGTAGTATGTGATTCATGAGCGCTACTCATACTGTTGTTGAACTTCCCATCTAATTATTCAAGCTTGGGTTGGATTTGGTTATGATGGTATCAAAGGCAAGTTTGTTTTTGTCTTTGACTTCACTCTCTGTAGTTTCTGCTTCACATGCTAGAACAATTTGGTAAGGTTAATTGTTTGCCTGGAATGAGATGGGGAGTATCAATGCAAATAAGAATGGCTTTTGAGTTGGATTTCTACACATTGTATTAGAGTGTGGTGAGTTTATGTTTCATGCTTTGTTTAAGACCAGCTGTCTGTAGGCCCTGCAATTTTTTGGGGAAAGGTTGATGTTGAAATATCCCACAATGGCTAAGATATGATTTGGTAAGTTTAATTGTTAGCCTGGCACGAGATGGGGAGTAGCAATGCAAATAAGAATGGCTTTTGAGTTGGATTTCTACACATTGTATTAGAGTGTGATGAGTTTATGTTTCAATCTTTATTTAAGACTGTCTTTAGGCCTTGCAATTTTTTGGGGAAAGGTTGATGTTGAAATATCCCACAATGGCTAAGTTATGATTTGGGCTGCTACTTAATGGATTGCTCACCAAATTGCTTAAATTTTTGGGTTGGATTTGTCTAACAATCCTTTCACATATTCCGGTTTCAAAGTGATTTGGGGTTCTTTAATTTTACCAACTCAACCACTCAGTTTCACAACATCCTTCCTTTATGGCAGATCCATTTATGATCAACTAGATGCCCTCTTTCTTTTGGCCCTGGGTGGTTTTGATTTCTTGAATTGACCATTTTCTTTCTTTAAGAAATTGCTGGTACATACTCTTGTGGCTTGTATCCTTGCTCTATTTTGGTTCATTGACTGGTGAGCTTTACTCAGCCGTTGAGACGTTGGGAGCAGTGGGTTTCTGCTTCTCATTTCCTTTGATGCTTTTGTAGACTTCATGATTTCCTTTCTTGGAAAAAAAAAGGGCCACATTTGCAGTATTCTTTTAGCATCTGTTCGATGTTGTATATTTTTGTTATCTGCATTCTTTATGTCCATAGTCTTAGGTCTTGTTACCAATTTTATCATACACCATCTTAATTTAATTAATTTTCAACTTTTTCAGGTGCGAATAAACCTGCATATGCTCCAGAACCATTGGATGTTGGACGAATTTTACAGGCCGACATTCTTTCGAATGGCCAAAATGTCATTGTTACCTCTGCTGGTCCCATCGAACCTGGTTGGTCTTGATCATTGATATTTAATATGGTTCTAGTACAATTGTTATAGGTTTAGTCCATTCCCTGTGCCCCCCTAATATAATTATGAACGGTGAATTCTAATTGATGCTTAGAGAAGTGGAAAAGAAAGGCTAATTCTACTATCTTTTACAGCTGCAGCATTGGGAAGCCACGTGGATATGCTTTTGCGAAAATCTAGTAGCGAATTCAATGTATGTTACTTTAGTCATTTCTTCTACTTGATGGTTGTTTCTTGCTGCAACAGAGAGTAATTTTATCTTCGATTTGGAACAGAAAGTTTCTAAACAACAAAGGAAAAACAAAAAGGACAAAGGACTAAGAAAAGAGTGTTTTAATGATTTTCTGATAATTTTGTCCATCTTTAGATTCATAAACTTTTTATGCTGACGGTGTATGCTCCATTGATTTAGCCAATGGGTAATTACTGGTTCTATGTGATACAAATTCTTGAATTGGACATTTTTTTTCTATTTCATGGGAAGGGGTAGAGATGAAAATATTGACTGTTCTAGAATGACGATCTCTGCATTTATGTTGTTAGATTTTATGATATCTGTGAGAAATTTTCTGCGAGCTATGCTAGTTCTGAATTCATAATTAGTTCTTTTCTGCTAGTGAACCATCATGAGATTGTTAAAATTGGGAAGCCTAATATGGGGTGGCGGTAGACCATTTCTTGCAAAATTAGTTTGCTGGTTTGCGAAGTTGAATGCAAATTACAACTTTGGTAAAGCAATATTTGTGATGTCAATCATCAATCAATTTCTAACAATTTAAATTTTGTTTTCTTAAGGTGGTCATTTCCCAGATGAATGGACAAGATCATTCATCGCACTCTGTCCACGTATTCAACGTGGGAAAGTTGAGGATAAAGCTTTGCAGAGGATGGATTACAAAGTCTAGAGAAATTTATCACACATCAATGCAGGTCCTTGTTCTGGCTGAGTTATGCTTTTTAATATCTCAATAAAGTCTGTGGATATAAATATTGGAAATTAATAGGGGTTCATTGGATATCCAATTATTCCATTGTGTTCTGTGTGATTGGATTTTCTAGGGGAAGTTTTGGCTGTCTTAGGCAGAATTTTTAGCAAAGAAAGACTTTCTTGGCCTTGTTTTAATTGAAGAGGACCCCTTTCCCTTTTATAATTTTAAATTTCTTGCCCCATTTTATCTAAACGGGAAAGAAATGAAAGAAAAGTAATTGAAGCTGAAGCCTCAGCAAAATGCCTTTTCTTCCCATATGTATCCAACATTTTCCCTACTCTAGGCTTCAGATGTTCATTAATACACCATATAGCTTATTTTTGTTTAAATAAATGGATATGAAATACTTATGTGGACTCCATTTTTGTGTCCTCTAGTTATGCGGATCTAGAAGTGATGCCAATGCTGCAGCTAAGTCATTGTTCTGGCAAGCAAGGAAGGGACTCTCTTTTGTATTAACATTTGAATCAGAGAGAGATCGAAATGCGGCCATTATGATCGCCAGGAAACATGCTTTTGATTGCAACGTGAGTATCTCATGCATTCATCACATTGTACTAATGAACTGCATAACATTTTTCTTAACACAAGGTTCATTGTAACAAGTTTTGCCAGTTACATGCATTTGGGTAATTATATTTTCTTCCACTTAACATGAGGTTTGATACGAAAGTACTTACAATTGACAGATTATGCTTGCTGGACCAGATGATCGAGTGTAGTAGTAAATCTTTAACTGACTTGAGTTTCAACAATTGTGAGCACTAAAACTAGGGTTTGATAGTGTGAGCAATATGTATGTGTGTTTGCCACATATAAAAGAAGTATGTGTAATTTGTTTCCACTAATTTTGTTGCATAGTTTTAGGCAGTGTTTTTGTTTTGCCTAAGCATCTGTTGTAATGAGTTTTCTGCTTTAATTCAATTTGTTCATTTTGGCTGATTTTTTTTTTTTTTTTTTGTGATAATAGTTTGGCATGGTATTTTTAATAGGCATTGTATCTTAAGAAGTACTATAAGAATTTTGTTATGCTAATCAAATGTTATTTGTGATGGAAGCCAAGGATTTAAATGGTAAAGTTGTCAAGGCTAATGTTACAATGTATATTATTAATAGATTCATACTCATGGAGGCATAATGGTTTAACAACAAATTAATGAATATAAAAATTGAATAATCTTGGTTTAATAAACTTGTTCTCAAAATATTTTATATTTATATTTAATTGGAAAGTTTATCAAAATGAAAATCTGGAGTCTTCCTTCTTTTTTTAGGTTATGTGTAATTAATTTTTATTAATAATCAATGGAAAATTTAACATGTAATTTGGTTTTAAACTACCACGTGTCGCTATATGCAATGCGTAGCACGGGAATTCCATAACGTTTCGAGTGACGGATGCTTTTCTTTGTAACCCAATATTTTAACACAAACGGTAACTTTTTAGCCCGCGTTCCGCAGTTGGTCTTAAGTCTTTAACGGCTATAAATTTCCAGCGCATCATCAAACCGTTGGATTGAAAAGAATACATCTGACCGTCCAGAATCGACTGAAATTCGACCGTTGTAAGTGAAGCGTTGGCTCCTTTTAGCTTCATAAAGAGAACCGTTCCCTCTGAAATTTCATCTTCTGTTTCTCACAACCCACAGGCCGTTTTGGAAAGAGAGACTAGAGTTACCCAGAAGAAGATTCAGAAATGGCTTCAAGGCCCATTGTTCCACAACAAGCTAGAGGTATTGTATACAGAAAGATAGCACTTCTTAAATTTTCTTGAAGAATGTATTTGTTTATTCGTTTACTTTTTGGTGTTTTTTGCTTGGTTCTAATTCTTATAAAGAATATATTTTTGATTTTTTGAGCTGTTTTGCTTGGTTCTAATTTTTATAAAGAATATATTTTTGATTGTTTGAGTTGTTTGTGGTTTGGGTGTGATACCCATTTGTTAAATGTAATCAATCCTCGTGGAGTTTTAATGGTGCTTTTTATGATTCTTGGTTTCAATTTTTTTGGATTAAGTTTCCAATATCTTTCTGCTTTTTTATTTGATACCCATTTTTTATTCTCTGTTTTAAACAATTTCTTTTTATGTTACGCCGGATTGGATCTCCATAACGAGGGGACTCATTTTTTGGTTTTTTGGGTTGAAATTCCTTATCCGTCTGTTTGGTTGATGATAAAAAAAAGAAGGAAAAAGAAAAGAAAACTATTGTCCACATTGTCTTGTTTTACAGTTAATAAATCTATTTATTTTTTTCTTCTCAATTTCTCTGATTCTTTTATTGATTTTCGGTGCAATCGATTTTTTTTTCTTATAGGTGAGGCAGTCGTAGGAGGAGGAGCTAAGGAACGGAAGAAAGCCGGAGCGGCCGCCGAGGGAAGAAATCGCCGTGCACTTGGCGATATTGGAAATCTTGTTACCGTCACAGGAGCTGAAGGCAAGCCTCAGCCTCAGATCTCTCGCCCCATTACTAGGAGTTTCTGTGCACAATTACTCGCCAATGCGCAAGCTGCGGCAGCCGCCGAGAACAACATGGTTAATTTTTTATATCCACTTGTTCATCTATCTTCAGATTTTTATACAAAGACTTGAACAGTGTGAAATTTAATCTTGTCCGCTTTAAAAATAAAGACATGGATAAATTTGTTTTGATTATGGTTTCTGGATATTGCAGAAACAAGTTTGTGTGAATGTAGATAAATCACATGTTCCTCTTGATGGGATTGGTGTGGGTAAAAAAGCAGTGGCAGCAAAACCGGCTCAGAAGAAAGTCACTGTTAAACCAAAGCCCCAGGAAGTGATTGAGATAAGTCCTGATACAGAAAAAGATGTTGAGGCTAAAAAGCAAGATAAAGTTCCTGTGAACAAAAAGGACGGAGAAGTAGCATCAGCCAAGAAGAAATCACAAACCCTTACTTCAGTACTTACTGCTAGAAGTAAGGTCAGTCTTGATTCTATCTTTCTTTTGATTATTCCAGAAAATATGGTTTGCTTTATTCTAATTTCATTATGTTATTGCAGGCTGCATGTGGTCTGGCTCAGAAACCAAAGGAACGGATTGTTGACATTGATGCAAAAGATGCTAACAATGATTTGGCCGGAGTGGAATACGTTGAGGACATATATAAGTTCTACAAGCTAGTTGAGGTATAATTTTGTGAAAGCTTTCTCCATCCCTATATTTTCTGTTAAAAATTGAGTACCAATTCATATATCTGATGATTGTGACATATTGCAGAATGAGAGCAGGCCAAACAATTATATCCATACACAGACTGAAATAAATGAGAAGATGAGAGCCATATTGATTGACTGGTTGATTGACGTTCATCAGAAGTTTGAACTTTCGCCTGAGACTCTTTATCTCACCATCAGTATAATTGATCGTTTCCTCTCAGTGAAGATTGTGCCTAGGAGGGAACTACAGTTGGTAGGCATGGGCGCCATGCTTATTGCTTCGAAGTATGAAGAAATCTGGGCCCCCGAGGTCAATGATCTGGTATGCATTTCAGACAGAGCTTACGGTCACCAACAAATATTGGCCATGGAGAAAACTATACTGGGAAAACTAGAATGGACCTTGACAGTTCCTACACATTACGTCTTCCTTGTTCGATTCATCAAGGCAGCGATTCCTGATCAGGAAGTTAGTAATCTTTCCTATAGTGTTGTTGATTTGAAAGATGTTATGGGAATCTTATATTAACTGTGTTTGTAATTATGTCTCGTTTAGATGGAGAACATGGTCTATTTTCTTGCCGAGTTGGGTATGATGCATTATGATACCTTAATGTTCTGCCCATCAATGCTTGCTGCATCAGCAGTATATGCCGCTCGTTGCACACTGAACAAGAGCCCTGTTTGGACCGACACTCTTAAGCTTCACACTGGTTTCTCAGAGGCACAGATGATGTAAGTTTTGTGATAAGGCCTTAGTCGAAAAGAAGACTGCTTCAAAATAAAAAACTCAGTTGAAAGCTGTTTCTACTTTCTGTCAATAAATACGATAGGTGTATGTGATTAATGTAATTGATTCGTATTTTTGTTTTGTTCGTTTTGATGATACAGGGATTGTGCTAAACTTCTGGTGTACTTTCACTCAAAAGCTCCAGAAAATAAGCTTCAGGTTGTGTACAAAAAATATTCAAATTGTCAGCGAGGAGCTGTTTCTTTGCTTCCACCAGCCAAAAATCTTTTGTCCGGTGATGGGTCATCGGGTGCAGCGAAGAACACAGCTTAATCTCTAATTGATTCATTGCTTAATTGGTGTTGTTGAGCAGAATCAGTTGCTGGATTGTTGCAGTTGTTTTGCTGGCAGCAACTCTTAAAGTAACAACATTTCATATTCTTTATGAGTGCAACAAACTCACATTCTTTGTGATTTTTCCATAGGGATTATATTTGATTTTGATGTAAATCAGCAACTGCCAGTCATGATGATAATATTGCTGGTCTTTCTTTGATTTGATATTTTTTGTTGCTAAGTTAGTACCAATATTGAAAATATAAAAATTTCAAACAAATCTCTTCTCCCTCTGCTATGTTTTCTCTTTGCCCTTCTTCCTCTCTTCCTTTAGTTGGACTCTAAGTATGCAAGCAATGCATATATATAATATACAAGACACGTAAAATCATACTACGCTGCCCAAGTGCGTGGCAGAATCATAGCTAACAGCTGCTGCTTTCATTCGGTTAACACAAACGGCAAAATGAGAAAAGAATAAGGGGGGGGGGGGGGGGGTATGTGCTTGCTTGTTTTTAGAGGAGAATATAAATAAACAGCGTTCCTAAACTTTTTAACACCCCTAGTTCAGAGTTCTTTCTTTCATCTATTCTTTTTATTTTTATTTTTTAACTTATTTGCTTATAAATATTTGTTTGTTACTCATAATTAATTAATCTTGCATTATTATATTAGATTACAACTTCTTTTGAAATTATGGTGGTACTTTTATTGTATTTTCAAAAAATAAAGTTAAAAAAAATTTAAGTTATATTCTTATTGTATATTGTACTCCATTTAGATTGCGGTGATTTTGCCATGATTAGGGATGGTGAGTGGATATTGGGCTAACACCACACATCACGGCTTTAATGCGAAAAATGACAAGTTAGCATTGCCAAGAGCTCATGGGAACTTGGACTAGGCTTACATTTTAAAATAGGAACCCAACGAGCCCACACGGACAACTATATAAATAGGAATGATAATTTAAATTCTTGTAAAATGGAGACCAACCTAAAAGTACTTTTTTAATAATTCTATCAAAAATTAAAAATTTAGCATGAGAGTTAAATGGTTAAATAGATTATTATTGTATCATCTATTTATCATTTTTTTTTTATGTATTATAATATATTTTTAAAATATTTAGTACTTTTTATTTAAAAATTATTAATTTTATTCTACATATAACTAAATACTTTTAAAATATAATAAATAAATATTTTTTTTATAAGAATATAAAAAATTTATTAAATTATAAATGAATTACTATGATATAAAAACTCAAATAATTAAGTGCGTCATGAATAAATTTAAGTGCCAAGGACTTTGAATACAAAATTAATACAATTATTAATTGTAAGATGTTATGTTATCTACTTAATAATCATATATTTTATGTCAACTTAAATTCATAAATTTGTTGTTAATTATGTTATCTATTTAAAATTATACTACTTTATAATAATTTAAATTCGTAAATTTCATATAAAATTAGTTTGATAAGTTGTTTTAAAATTCATCACATCTATAAGGCGTCACCAATAATTAATTAAAATATTTTAAAATAAAAAATTAACAATATATTATAAATTAATTAAAATAAATATAAATATTCATAACTTGCAACTCTTAGTCTCTCTATTAGTGATTTAATATAAATGCTTATAACATATATCTTTTAACCTCTCAATTACATCTAAAAACTTAAAAATTATGATATATAGATTTATTATTACAGTTTACTTTATATTGTAATTATGAGATTATGTAACTGGAAAAGGAGTGTACATTTCTTTATTTTATACACACTTTAAATGAATAAAATTATCCTATAAATTACTATAATTTTATTTGTACTCTTTTTTCTTTTACTAAATCATTATTTTACTTGTTTATTGCCTTTCTAAAACAATATATATAGTAATAGAAGTATATAAGTTCAATATAATAATATTTAAAACACGATAAATTGTCAAATTTAGTAATATTTTAAAAATTATAATTAATTAATTAATTTTATTTTTTAAAAACTTAAAAGATTAAATAAAAAAAATAGGCTTGTGGATTGAGTAGGGTTAATCTTTTAAAAATTAGACTGATATTAGTACGACATGGTTAAAAATTAATAATATTTATTAATTATAGCTTATTTGTGATTAAATAATTAAGTAATTATATTAATTTATAATTATATAGGTAAATATTAACTAAGCTAGTGAACATAATTAACCTACAATAATAATTCTTAAATTGGATAAAAAAGTTGCTATAAGATTATAAAATTGTGCACCCCGACAAGCACATGCTCATGAAACAAAATGAGGACAGCAGGAAGGGATGAGATGGGGACCTGGATGGATAAAAATTGGTCATGATTATTTCATTCCTTTGAATTTGATGAACTTAATATCTTTGAAATTCGCAAGATTATATGACAAAACCCAATGCCTGCACGGCAATGGTCCTCTCTCCCCCATCATCTAATACCCAAGACTTTTGTGTTTGTATGCCTGTCACCTAATTAGCGTTATTTGTTGTTACAAACAATAATACTGACCAGTCGTCAATGGAAGGTTAAATTTAAATAAGTAAAAATTCGCCCATAGTTATATGACATTTATGGTTAATAAGAAGTTAGTAAAAGTTTAAAAAGAAAATTCGAAAGTCTTGCTCTTATAAACAAAAGTAAAATTAATAAATTCAAATAACAAATCCTTTGCAGGAAAATGCCCGACTTGTTTTATTAAAACCTCTGCAAAGCTGCGAGTCTGCCAGGGTTTAACTCTTTAACATCCCTCTCCGTCCTCTCTCCCCTCCCTCAATCAGTTTAAGACAGGAGGCAGGATAACTCAGTACTCAAAATTTTGGATTTTCATCAATACAGTGCTTTTTTTTTTTTTCTTTTCTTTCTTACGTTGAAGTAGAAACTCAACTACCGGTTTGATGAAATTCCTCTGTAAGATTATTATTATTATTATTATTATTATTATTTATTTTGGTGCTTTTACTCTTGTGCTATGAAGTTATTTATTTGATTTATATAAATATTTGCTTTGAAACTTAGCATAGGTTCGAGTTTAGAGTTTAACCACCTGTTTTTAACATTTGGGTTGCAAGTGTTTTTGCTTAAAATGTTGAAAATTTAACATTTGGGTTGCAAGTGTTTTTGCTTAAAATGTTGAAAATTTAACATTTGGGTTGCAAGTGTTTTTGTATCATTCCAAGTGGCAATCACTGTCTTTTGCAGATATTGAAGTCTAGAGGAAGAGATGCCTTCAAAGGCAAAAACGCATTCAAAGACGCCTCCCAGGCTGCCAAATTCTGATCCGTGTGCTTCTCCTGGGACACCGTCGTCAATGCCTTCTTCGAATTCTCGAGTTTGCGATGAAGATTTCGAGAGCATTATTGAAGAAGCTTCGAGCCGATACCCTTCTCTGATTGGAAAGTCTGCTTTCGTTGGCCAAATCACTGACGTTGAGACCGAGTCCAGGGGCTCTAAAATTTGGCTATCAGAGTCTTCCATGTTAGCTTCTTCCCTTTCTCCTGGTTCCCTGGTATCGGTAATTTGTGACCTTTGGTTCTTATATAAATTGATAACTTCTCTAGAAAATTGATTTCATATTGGTTCTGTGTTCGTATATCTGTTCTCGGATTTTTTTTTTTTTTTTGTCTTTTCCTTTTTGTTTTACTTTCTGTTAATCTACTAGCAAGTAGGAAAACTACTATTACTTCCATTTGTTTCTTTAGCTTTTCTTTTCTACAATAACAATGAGTATGTAGTAAATTGTGAACACTTAAAAGAGTGTTATACTATTAATTTTTTTTTTTCTGTATGTCAGGTGTCACTTCCTGCTTCAGGGAAGAGATTTTTAAATGGCTTTCCTCTCAGCTCACTAGCAGAAGAATATGTTCAACAATTTTGGATTGATTCTTTGGATCAAACTACTAATAAAGTGGGGAACTACGCTCTTGCTGCAGTTTTTCCTTCTTGTAAGGTTTGAATAATGATTCTATTACCATGCAACTTTTGTTGCTAGAATTTGCCTTCTTTTTTTTATTTTTTTATGTTATCAGTTGGGAAATTTGTTTTTTTTTTTTTTTTAACTAAGAAAAAGAGGTCAAAGAAGAATCATAACATTTTAAGAGCTATGTAACAAAGTAACATTTGGCTTAAGGATGCCTCAACATCCTCTTCCAAGTAGTCAAAACATGACCTTTTGCTTGAAGATTTTGTCATGAAACCTTCTTGGAATGGAAATTGTGTAATCCTGATGCAGATGCTTTTTATTAACATTGATTTAGTATACTGAATTAAAGGTTTTCAGCCCCTGTTGAGGTTGAAAACTTGGAATTGTGAGCATTCATCCATTCGGCCTTTACCAAGAATTAATTTTCCTAAAGTAATTGCAAAATTTTTTCTTTTCGCCTGTGGAAGTAGTTTCATATTCATTATGTCATCAAGGTGTGGTTTTATCTATCATGCTAATAGCGTGATGGTACTTCTAAATCATAATCCCTTTTTGTTAATGATGGCAACAATAATCTACCGTATCAAAGATGTTGGAATCAACAAATTTACCCCCTTTTTCAGGTTTTGAAGAATGGAGTGCGGTTATCTTCAAGCCTTTCATACACAATGGGTTGTCCTGCTTCAGGCAGGGCTGTTTTTATTTACACCGTAAAAAGAAAAGTCCTAACTGGTCTAGTACATGGGAGTGCTAAACTACATAATGAAGAAGCTAATCGTGTCTCAATAAACACCTGCCAAGAATTGCACTTAGAGCTGGTTCCTTTAAAGAATAGAGTAAATGGTGATGTATTTTCTAAAATGAATGCTTCTGCAGAAAGAAGTCATGATCGACTTGGAAATGGGATTGTTTCATCTCCTAAGACACCAGTTTATCAGCCAAAGCTTAGCTCTCCAAGTGTTAATCAGTTAGCTTCCCCAATATGTGAAAATTTCATATCAAATTCAGTCAATTTGAATAGTTCTTGCATTGATTCGTTTGATATTAAAGAGGTCTTAGAGGATGAAAGTGCTAAAATACTTCTGCAGACTTGTGCTGCTTTGTGGTTGTATTCTCGTACTTTACTTTGTGGAAATCTTGTGAGTGTTCCAATGCCATGGGAGCATTGCATTTTCATTGTGTCAGGTGCTAATAAACTGCCAGCAGATAGTATTGATCAAGGTTTGACAAGTGAAAGGAGTCACCCTCAAGCACCTGCGTCAGATGACTGTGAGATTGACGCTTTTGTCATAAACCATGAGACCAAGGTATATTTAAATTCACCATCTAATTCAGTATATAAGTCTTTGCAAAAAGGAAGTTTGCCAAATGTGCAAAATCAATCAGAGGATGTGAAAGCCAGTGCAGAATGCAAAAAAATGAAATTGGGTTGTCTATCCAAAGAATATGCAATTTTGAAGGATATAATTCTTTCCTCATCTGTGATGAGTACTTTGTCAAGGTAAGTTACATGAATTAATTTTTCTTTTTATTTATTTATTTATTTTTTAAAATTATAGTCTTGTCTCTTTCCTTTTGGTGCCCTATTCTACTGCACACTATTTTATAAATTCTTCATAATTGGAATGCCTATTTGAAACAAAGAACATGGACATATCAAAATGTATAATAACTTTTCAACATTCTAAGCAAAAACACTTGCAACCAAAATGTTGAAATAAGACTCCAAATCTTAATCTAGGCTCATGTTCAAAGCAAATATTTATATAAACAAACTACTTCTTAGCGCAAGAGTAAAACCAAAAACATAATTAAAAATAGAAATTCTCAGGCATTTATTTCATTAAACTAGTAGTTGACTTTCTACTTCAATGTGAAAAGAAAAATGGCTCTATATTGTCTCTTTGTATCAAGTGCAGATCAAAGTGCAATTGTGCTTGTTATATTTGCACTAAATAAAGTAGCCGAAAGAGAAGAAATGAGAACAAAAAATAAAAAATAAAGGTTTTGATTGTAAAGTTTTTAGCAGCTTTTCTTTTAATCAAGAGCAGTTTTGTGCTTAAGTTGGATTTAGGTAACTTTCTATGTTGGTTTTAAGTTCATCTCTAGTATGGGATCCTACAGGAAAGATATAACATGTGGTTACTTCAGTAACCCAGTTTAGGAGAGCAATTCAGAAATTTTCACCAGTGGCTTTTAGCTTGTTTAGATGTTGGTGTTTTAATTTTCAAGGCCTTTTCCCCCTTAATTAGGAGTCTCCAGAACCTTTTGTGTCGCTGCAACTCTTTCATTTCAAGGAAGATTGATTCTGATGGTTAAACAAATTGTTTTTTAGCCCATAATGTTTTAGTGCAATGGCCCAGCCCAGGCTGTTTCTTTTTCCATTGTCTTTGCCAGTTAAGTTTTCAGGACTAACGTAATTTCGTGCCATCGAATAATGCCATAATTTCCCAAAACCTCTCTTTGTTAGTTTCTTTTTGGTTCTTCATTTGATATCTTGAAGGTTACGCTCTACTTTCTTAACTCTGACCTCCTGTTTTTAGATCTACATTTAATAACCTGAATCCCCACAACTTGTCGCTGTTCTGAAAGTCAAAACAGCCAATTTTTACATATGCATTTTTTTGCCCTTAGTTTTAGCAACATGACTAATCTGTAGAGGTTTTTTTTTTTCCTTTTAACTTTACAAAGCCTAAGAATTGCAAGTCTATTCTAGTTTCCTCTTTTGTTCGCATAGTGGAATTTAGATGCTGCCACTGCAAAGTGGTACTATTTTTTCCCAGTGCTTGTTTCTCATTTCAAATCTGCAGTCAAATGATATTAATTTCCTGTCTCATTTATGTTCATGGGCCAGTTCAACATAAGAATATACACCTGCCAAGCACAAAAAATACCGAGTGACTTTGTGCCTCCCTTTTGTTTTCAAGTTTGGAGATACTGTTGCAATTTTGAAGTTCTTTTCCAGAAGCATTATCTTTCTTGCTTGTGTTGATAAGGAAGCTTTATTATAGAGGCCTTTTTCAGGTCATTGAATGCAGCGGCAAATGATGATTCTATTGATTTCTTAATACTTATTTTGAATTTATCATTGTCCTTTTTGGAATATTAAGAATTATTAACCAAATATCATTAAGGAATATTTTCATTACTAATTACTTTGTTGTTGGTATAAATGATTTTCTGTTTGGTTTTTCTACAGATCTTAATTTGGATTTGATTTCTTGGCAATTCAATTTGATTACTATTTTGGTGTCCATTTATATCTTTTCTTCTGAAGTTTCTTCACAGTTTCCCCCTTGATCTTAATTTAGTTCTTGAGTAGATAATAAATACAATCTGCATACTATATCGGTGCTGGTACAGTTTACATATTATATTGGAGGTGGTACAAGGTGCATATTATATTTTTGCTGGTACAATGTGCTTGTGTTGGTGTTTGTATAATTATTTTCTGTCAGGGGGTTTGCTGTTACTCATTATGCTGATCTTAACGAAGATCTTCTAATTATTGATAAACTTAATACAGAGAACCTTGTGATATTTCAGACAATCTTGTAAAATAGTTAAAAATATTTCCAGTCAGCTTAAGAATTAACATATAATACACAAGTTGGATACATGTTTTTAAATGATGTAATTTATAGTCACAACTATTGAATATTATGTCTTTGACTTCTTATCATCCAGTAATCACATAAATTCTATGAATATTATCCAGTTTCTTATTAAAGAAGAACAATTAATTACATTCATTCATACATAAGGCATTCTTGTTGTTTCATATATTGAACATTAAATGCACTTTTGTACCTATGTTAGTCTTGGTTTGCGATCAACAAAGGGAGTGCTTCTTCATGGCCCACCTGGAACAGGAAAGACTTCTTTGGCTCAATTATGTGCTCATGATGCCGGTGTCAATCTTTTAAATGCAAATGGACCTGAGTTTGTAAGTCAAAATTATGGGGAAAGCGAGCAGGCACTGCATAACATTTTTGATTTAGCTAGCCAAGCTGCCTCTGCTGTGGTAAGTTGTCTTTTCTCTAGGAACTAGGAAATGTAGGTTCTTAATCTTTTTTTTTTTTTCATAATATTTGGTTTAAATGGCCATTATCATCTGTGGTTTTCCCATTGAAGGTTTGATGCTGATAGTGTACATATTTTGGTTTTAATTAGCAAAAACAAATAACTGTAGGATGTTGCATAGGCACAAAATATGAAGCTTAAGCTTTCTTTATACCTTTTGAAATTCACGTAATGGTGGCCATTGACCAGTTTTCTAGCAATTTTTCCCTCAAATGGCCCACCATGTTTGTGGAGGTGCATACACTTGTTTCAGTTTCACATGTACCATTTTCCTAAACTGGTTGGCTTCCTAGTATATGATAACAATCATATAACTTTGTAAAGTTGGGACTTCACCTCTGATTCATGTTCTGATGGCGAAATGCAGACGATATCACCTGAATACTAACTTGTTATGTTTAGCTTCTGTCTGAATTTCTTTGAATCTAATCTGGAAGTTTGTGGCTAAGTTGGTTGCTAGGGGTTTTAATATTTGATGTTGTGCCTTAGGGGTTCTTCCTGCTTAATTGTATTTCTTTTCCAGATATTCATTGATGAGTTGGATGCAATTGCACCTGCACGTAAAGAGGGATGTGAAGAGCTATCACAGAGAATGGTTGCTACATTGTTGAATTTGATGGATGGCATTAGTAGAACTAATGGATTACTTGTAATTGCTGCCACCAACAGACCTGACAGTATTGAACCTGCACTCAGGTGACTGCGAAGACTTGACAGAGAAATTCAGATAGGTAATAGGAGCACTTTTATCTTTTTCTGGTTTAACTTTTATCTATTTGTCATTCGCTACATTCTCAAAGTGCTAGGCCATACATCCATTTTTCCTTAGGATTACTGAGTAACAATTTTTACAACTGTCCCTCTCATTAGACCTTATGTTCATTTTACCTCTTATCGATGCTGAGTAACAAAGTTTGATTAAAAAAAAAAAAAGTTCAGTAACAAAGTTCAGAATTCCCTGACTTTTTGTTTGGCAAGCTGCTGTAAGTTTTTGAGAAGATCTTTAATACTGTCCTAGAAAAATTCATGATTTATTAAAGTTTGACAAAAAAAAAAAAAAAAATCTAACAATTGATTTGAAAATGGTATAGTTCTGAATTTTTTATATGTATGGTTCAAAAATTTTCTAGTATATGTTTTTCCAGTATCAAGTTTTTGATATTTTCTGCAAGTCATCTTTACTTTAGCATTTTCAACTAAAATGGTATTTTTTACTTTAGCATTTTCAACTAAAATGGTATTTTCTCACTGCTATACAGTTAGAGGGCCACGTACTAGTAAACCTGCCTGCCCAGTGTTCTTTTTCTTCAGATTGCTAGATAAAGGACAGAAAAAGGAATAATCTCTCTCAGAAATTCGTTCCCTGGAACATTAATTTTGGTAATCTTGAAAGCATACTAAATGTATTTGACAAGTCTTTTAAAATTTTTTCAGCAAACAATTACAGAACTAACATGCAATCTGTCTATGATGATAAGTAGCAATCTATAAGCCTGTTGATTTGACTTTCTATATGGAGTGACTTAATATACATATTTGAAAATATGCATTTATTTTAGTAGCAACTGAGCAGAAGACCAAGAAATCCACATGCTTTTTGTCCCTGTTTGTGCATGCTTAACTGGAAGTTCAAATGGGAGGAAAAACACATTAGGTCACAAATTACAACACATTATGTTAATGTGGAAAGTAAGAAATATATAATAAATGTTCATGCTTGTTTAGAAGAAGTAAAACCATTTGTAAAATCGGAAAAGTAGAATTCTTCTTTTCCTTTGATACACTCAAGTGTGGTTCAAATTTCTTAGTAAATGCACGGAGTTTTTGCCAGATATGTTATTTTCCATTTTTCTTTTGAAATTTCACCTGCAGGTGTGCCATCTCCCATGCAACGGCAGGAGATACGGCATACTCTTCCCTGTGACATGGAACATTCTCTATTAGACTCGCAAGTGGAACACCTTGTCATGGCTACACATGGTTTTGTTGGTGCTGATCTAGCTGCCCTTTGCAACGAGGCAGCCTTGACATGTCTTAGGCATTATTCTAAGTTTCAAAAGTCTCATGACCCTTTGCACTCAACCAGCACACTCATTTCATATGAAGGGCATTCTGACATTATGAGGCAAGAATCCAATTGCTCAAGAAATATGACAGACAGTTAAAGGGATTGTTCAGACTCTGCATCTTCACATGCCTCAAATTTACCTTTTTCTTCACAGATACTACCATCCTTGCACTTGAGAGGAATATCAAAAATTAAAGATAATTTGCAGAATGGTGTTAGTAGTAATTCTGGAGGGATGTTCATGTCAGAAGAAGGATGTACGTTAAAAGTGGCTTTCAATGATTTTGAAAAGGCCAGGATGAAAGTGAGGCCTAGTGCCATGCGGGAGGTATGATTAATGCATCCCTGGTGTCTTGGAAATTATTTGATCAATCTATATTATTGGAACCATGGTCCATGATGTAGTATCAAACGTATAGTATTTAGGCCTTAATGAATAATTTTTCCTCACTAGGGACATATTTCATTCTGGAAAAGCATTAGACAACACAACCAGCTACCTTTTATTTCTTGGGTCCAACTGTTGAACTTGGATTTCAAAAGCTCTCGCACTCGAATAAACTTATATCATGTGATTCTAAACCTTTATAATTGTTAAATTTCTCTGCATGACAATTTTCGGAGTACATCTCTCACGTATATGGTGTTAATGTATTCCCATCATTATATAGTTGGTCATGTCCAAATATATCAATATAAGGTATATGGTGTTAATGTGTTTCCATCATTATGTAGTTGGTCATGTACAAATATATCAATACCAGGTATGTTAAGGACCTGAAGTCCTCTAAAAACTCTCCTGCATTTCATGTTTGCAACTACTGCAGATTCCTAATCCATTCTTTTTTTAAGCTAGAAATCTGACCTATAAGCTTTTATTACACTAGAATTTTGACACACATTAGTCCTGACAACTAAGGAGTTACAACTTCTACACTTTAAGGAGTCCAATTCCCTTGGTTTCTTTTCTTAATATCTATCATCTTATCTTGCAGTGTAATTTATTTGCATTCTAGAAAGATTTTTCTTATTACATGCACAAAGCAGGATTACACTATGGTAGCTAGCCATCCAGTTTCAGCCCTAGTTAATAACCACTTCTTTCTACTTCTAGGTAATACTTGAGGTTCCAAAGGTCAAATGGGAAGATGTTGGTGGCCAGAGGGAGGTCAAAACTCAGTTAATGGAAGCAGTAGAATGGCCTCAAAAACACCAAGAAGCATTCAAGCGTATTGGTACTTGTCCTCCAACGGGGATTTTATTGTTTGGTCCTCCTGGTTGTAGCAAAACTCTCATGGCACGTGCAATAGCTTCTGAAGCAGGGGTGAACTTCCTTGAAGTGAAGGGTCCAGAACTTTTTAGCAAATGGGTTGGTGAATCCGAGAAAACAATGCAATCATTGTTTGCAAAGGCAAGGGCCAATGCGCCATCTATCATATTTTTTGATGAGATTGATGGTCTTGCTGTCATCTGTGGGAAGGAAAGTGATGGCGTTTCAGTCTCTGATAGGGTTGTGAGTCAACTTCTTGTTGAATTGGATGGTTAGTATAGTCTGAAGTAATGTATACCATATTACTGGCTTTTGTCATTTCTTGTGCATGCTTAAACTTTGGGATGCCAAAATATGAAGTCTCTTCTGCTGCTGAATTCCAGGAATTTTATCATCAACATACTATTTTATTTATCCCTGTAATTATTGACTTGCATAAATATTTTTCTGATTTTAGGTCTGCATCAAAGAGTTAATGTTACCGTCATTGCTGCTACAAATCGACCAGACAAGATTGATCCTGCACTGTTGAGGCCAGGTGCCACCATTCTCTCCCTCTCACTTAAAGGCACACACACATATGTTCATGCACCCAGCTGCCATTAAATCTCTTTTCCCAAAAACTTGATAACTTTGAGAATAATGGATAAAAGATTTGGACAGGGCATTTTGATCGGCTGTTATATGTAGGACCTCCAAATGAGAGTGAGAGGGAAGAAATATTCCATATCCATTTGCATAAAATTCCATGCAGTTCTGATGTAAACATAAAAGAGCTGGCTTATCTCTGTGAACACTGTACTGGGGCTGATATATCATTAATATGCCAAGAGGCAGCCATTTCAGCTATTGAGGTTTGTTGAATTAATGCATTGCTTTTTTCGGATATTCTTTCTATTACTGAATAATTTGTTATTTGTGATGCTATTAGGAGAACCTTGATGCATCAGAAATTTTGGATATTCTTTCTGTTGCTTAATAATTTCTTATTTGTGATGCTATTAGGAGAACCTTGATGCGTCAGAAATAACAATGCAACATCTAAAGACTGCAATTAGACAAGTACAACCATCGGAAATTCATTCTTATCAGGAGCTCTCAGCTAAATTTCAAAGGCTTGTACACTCTAATGCTGGTGCTGATAGGCCAGAATATCAGCAGTGCTCAAGTGGATCAACAGGATTCAATATCTGGTAAATATTTCTCCTGGTTCCAATATTATTTTCTTTGATTATCTTGAACCTTTATTTATTTGTTAGTTGGTGAATTGTATATGGAAGGAAGATGCTTCCCCTGAGATGCTTTCTGTCACCATTTCATCATTTTGTGCATGCATGCACTCGTGTCCATGCATGTGTGCGTGTCATGAACTGCAAATACAGACTCCCAACTTTCGAGAATCCTTCCACTGTCTTTGTAAAACAATTCATATGAACATCTTTTTCCCACTACTGTGATGTGGCAGGACCCTGATAAAATCCATGGCTCTATTCCCATGTTGTTTCCCAGCAGCCCTTCTACAATCGAAGTCTAATTCAAGCAGCTAGACACGGTTCTCCTGTAAGTTAATTCAATGTTCCTTGTACATTTCAAGCAGCTCTGCAAACTTAGATTCATATAACATGGTAATACCACAACTGTGCATCAAGAAGCAATGCATGATCCGTATCAAACACAACTTTTCCTTACAGGCTGAAGTCTTGTGAATATCCTGGAATGTATCGAGCAAAGATTCTTGAATGTATGGTCACCTTTCTTGATATACCCCAGTTTTGTGCTAGATGTCCCATTGGCGGTGAAACAAATTGAGAGCCTTTAATCATGAAACAGTACAAATGCTCATGGGCTTTTCAGGGTCCCACCCAGAATTTTGGACTTGGTTTTGCTTGTGAATACATTAAGCTAGTAAGTGGGATGTGGGGGGTGGAGCTATTACCTTTTTATGATTGCCCATCCGAGGAACTTTGTCTTGATCCTCCCCTTTACAATTATTTCCCGCAGTTTGGGTACTGTGAATTTTGCCTATAGAATAATTGCTATCATGTTATGATAAGATTCATTTGACTAGTTGTGGGTTTTATGATCAATGATAAAAGAGATTTTAGCCACGATTGGTCCTTAAAAGGAGTGGATCTTCTTTAAAGTGTCTGTACCTTGATTTAGGTGCTATTATGTAGTTTTCCAATTTAGTTATCCTCTCATCAGCTCAGGTTTTTAAGTGTTCTTTTATCAGACAAATGAATCATTTCCTCGTTGACTCGTAATAATATTACTCTCTGATATTTTCTCCTTTTGCTTCTCATCATTTAACACAAATGACTTGGTCAAAATCTGGATGATGGGTAACTAAGCTATGTTAGAAAGGTCAAAAATAGCAGCTGCAATCAGATTAGCAACAACAACAACAACAAAACATGCCCTTTGTGAAAAGCAATTATCGTGCTAATTCTTTCGCTGAAATAGTAACACAACTCGCTTCCTTTCCTTTTACAATTAACTCCTCTAAATCGTGTCTTCAAACCAAACAACCAGCTCCCATGTACCCATTTGTGGTCTTGTTTTTCAACTTTCCTAAGATACCATTGATTTTCATTTGTCTACTTGTCGACTCATCCAACCGTTGATGTTTTCGTCCTTTACTGCATCAAGATCAAGCAACCTTTGCAAACTCTCCCTCTATCTAATCCTTTCTCAATCCCCAGCTCTTAATTCCATTCCCGTACAAGCACATCCTTGTTCCAATAAATCCCAACCACACACACACAACCCACACGAGCGTGTTCATGACGCTCCTTCAGTATACGAATTCAAGTACACCTGAATTTCTGAGGTGCAGGAATGGAATCGCACGCAATCAACAGTACTGCAAACAGCAGCAAACGTAGGGTCGTATTGAATCACACAGCAGGCGTTGAATCGTGATAGAGCGTGTTGGTCACGCGCTTTGGAAAAAAAAAATCTAAAAATCGTTGTAACAACACGCGATCTCAATTAATAACGTAAGACCCCCAAATCCCGGAAAAAATCAAATATATATATATATATATATATATATATTTATGAAAATTTATATTAAACGAAAAAAATCATTAGGAAAAGAAAAGCATCAGCAACAGTAGACTTCAATAAAAGCTGAAAAGAAGAATACGAGATCCACCTCGATCCTCTCTCCACTCGCCACACCATCACCACACCACCACCGCACCCACCGTCGCATACTCGCATTCCCTATTCGGAATTCTCAACTTATTTCCTTTTCTTATTGTAGTTTGTTTGCTTGTATGTTTGTTTTTTTTTGTTTTCAAAAGTCAATTGCCTGGTATAGCTGTTTCTTATCCCACTACTCGGTTACTTGAAATAAATAAGAGAAGAAGTGAATTGGGCTTGTGTGTGTTTGGATAGTTAGAGAAGAAATAATGAGAGAAGAGGATTCAAATTGGTTTGCGAGATGGGAAGAAGATCTTCCTTCTCCGGAAGAACTTATGCCTCTATCTCAAACCCTAATCACTCCTGATCTCGCTCTTGCTTTTGATATACGAAACCCCATCAATCACAACAGTAGCAACAATAATAATATTCTTTCACAACAACAGCAGCCACAACAACCGTCACAGCAACAACTCACTCCTCCAAATAATAGTAACAACAACCCACTTGCTCCATCTTCAACTGATTTTGCTGCAGAGAACTCTGCCGAGTTGGGTTCCGGCGCTGCCAGCGATGAGCCGGCTCGGACCCTGAAACGACCACGGCTTGTGTGGACTCCGCAGCTTCATAAAAGGTTCGTGGACGCTGTGGCTCATTTGGGGATCAAGAATGCTGTTCCGAAAACTATAATGCAATTGATGAGTGTTGATGGTTTAACTAGAGAAAACGTTGCCAGTCATTTGCAAAAATACCGTCTTTATCTTAAAAGAATGCAGGGATTGTCCGGCGGCGGTGGTGGAGGAGCCGGTGGGGTCAACGGTGGCGGAGCAGGTGCCGGTGGGGTCAACTCTGATCCGGCAACCGACCATTTGTTTGCGAGCTCACCGGTTCCACCGCATTTCTTGCACCCGGGCCGGGCAAATTCAGATCATTTCTTACCATATGTGCCAGTCACAGCTCTCCACCAACAGCAAATGGCAGTGGCAGCTGCGGTGGGGAGTCCCCATTTGCAGAGTCATCAATATCATAGGCAGATGAGCCACTTTGGGTCCCCCCCAAATGGGCAATTTGAGCATCATTTATTTGCTAGGCAGGCTCAGCCGCAACAAGTTCACAGGATGGGCGCACCCATGCACAATTCAGTGCCGTCTGGTTATGTGGAGGATTTGGAATCTGCTAACGGTGGCAGGAAGGTTCTTACTCTCTTTCCTACTGGGGATGATTAAACTGGGGTAAATCATTCAATACTTACTTTCTCTGTCTTCAATGTTCAGCTTTTGGGTCGTTGTGTAATGGGACTTTGGAGGTTAGTTTTGTTGTTTGTCATTGTTGTTGCTAGTTATCAGTACTAATCTTGGTAGTAATCGTAATATTGTGGGCTAAAATTGAAAACTGAATTGCATCTTCAGATCAAAGAACTTTCTATTGTTGTGATCTCTTGTCAATTGGGTATGTCTCATCTTCTTTCATCAGTGATTAGGATTTGTAGGTTAGTCTCGTGTCCTTCCATTCTATGGGCTTCTACATTTGTAATTACCTGGTCAGTAGGAGCCAGTTGTATCCCTTGTCAACCTCTGATGACGGATATTGGGGGAATGCCACTCTGGACTACAATAAAGCTTCTAAGCTTTTCTTTGACTGCAATTGTTACGGTCATGTGATATTTTATCAGTCTGGTTTCTTAGAGGTTGCTTTCTGCCACCATAGTTGAGGGAATTGGTTGCATTTTCTTATGTCAGAGTATTCTTATAAGAAACAGATTCTTAATGTCATTGGCGGTGGGATTCGCTGGAGCAACAAATTGGCTGAATTTTGAGCTTGCAGGTGATGATAAATAATGCTCGCAGATTCTGTTTATGTTCTCTAGAAATCTAGATATGGGGGTTGCTATGCTTGATTTCCACATTTGGCTCTGAGTTTCTGGGCAATATCCAAAATCTCCTGTGTTAGAGTTATCTCCTCCATTTCTTGGTTCAGTGTTTTGTAGAGTTGAGTTTGCTTGTTGTACATTGTATGACTCCATGGAAGACTTTAGACCCTTGATGCAAGGGAGGATCTCCAGAACAAATTCTGATGCTATGAGAATTGCTAAATTTAATTCATGCTCCATGAACATTGAAGTATCTGAATTTTTAAATGATCTTTGCTGTGTGTACTGTTGTCGAATGACATAATTTCACTTGTGTAATGTAAAATAGCAAGTAGATTATCATTATTTATAGGAACACTTGCAAATTGTCCCAGGTCTTATCGTTATTAAACTCTGTTCAATGTTTTCCATAGTTATTTAGTAATATTTCAATGCAAGCTGTAGCAAATTGGTTTGAAGTTTGTTTGTGCTTATTCGCAATATAATTGTCAATATAATTGAGCAAGAAGTAAAAAACAAGGAATATGGTTGGAGAGTGGATACCTTCTTGAGGGATGAGTTGCATCCTTAATGTTGGTGAGTGCACTAGCCATTTAATTGATCTACTTGTTACCATTGTAATGCATGGTAGACGATTAACAATACTGTCTCTCAGTTTTAGTTTCTGTTTTAAATCTGATATTTTCAAGATACTCACCTCACGAGATAAGCAAAACCTTATTATCCAGATGTTTGTCTTGGGACAAAAGGAAACATGAAATCTTACAACTACTTATGTTTGGAGTGTATGTTGCAATATACCAATTATCATTATCCTTTTTTGAACTTCTTGGAACTAACTATGAAGACAGTTCTTAGATACTGAAAAGAACCATGGAGTTACTTAAACTCTTGGAAATATCAGTCGTTCACTTGCTATTGGTTTTTGAAATTTGGCACTTTTGGACATGGATTATAGTTTTACTTGACAATTTTTTCAATTAATATCGGGTTAATCTTTGCATGCGAATGCATGTACCCTGCATCTTCTAAAATGTTCCCTTGAGTCTCCATATTCTTTTTTTTTTTTTAATTTTCAATATTTGGAAAGGATGGTCTTCTTTTCGAAGAGGACCATCCTTAGTATAACCTTCTAGACAAGTCATTCAGTAGCTGATTGATCGATTAGATTTGCCTCAAGCATAAATAGCTTCTACAGCTTTTGAATAAATGTGAATCTGCTTGTGGATTGGCACTCATCTGCTTCTGAACGGATTGGTTGGTCAACTTCTTCTTGGGCTATCATTGCATTATGCTGTAGTTTATTTTTAATGAAATTGTGGTGTTGTGAGTGGGGCATTGATATTTTTTGTCAAATTGATTCAAACAAAGTTGATCTGCCTGTCTGATAGCTTAATATGCTGCGTGCAAAATCAGAATTCAAGTTCCTTTGATCAAGAATCGGTAGCCAGTTCCTCCGTATGCGGAACATTATTGTGAGGTAGGAGCTTCAGTACTTATCTATATTTATCATAGATGGAATCTCACAGGGCTCCTTATCGTTAAATAGGCAAATATGACTTGCAACTACTGTATGTGATTTTTTGTAATTTAGTGTTGCCTACTGTTGTCAGATCATCGGTGCGTTTGTACTTTTACTGTTATCTCCACCATCAACTACCCAAACATACGACATGTACCAGTCTTGTCTCAACTAACAGCATAATACCAGTGCCATAT
Source organism: Khaya senegalensis (assembly GCA_032402905.1). Lineage (NCBI taxonomy): Eukaryota > Viridiplantae > Streptophyta > Magnoliopsida > Sapindales > Meliaceae > Khaya > Khaya senegalensis. The sequence continues at coordinate 8,089,699 of CP135533.1, read as the reverse complement.
TATAGTTTTATGAGATGAGGGGTGTAATATTTAAATAAGGTGTATAGCAAGCATGTTTTGGCCTATCCTGCCTATTTAAGGTGCCACTTCTTTTTAGCTTTACACCTTTTTTATTTTGTTAAAGCTTCGTACATGCTTTTTTTTTTTCCTGGAGATGTATTTAGTAATAAATTGTTGCTGACAAATTTAAATTAAGAAGGATAAGGGGGAACGGATGGGGTAGTTCAGTGTATGGAAGAGATGATGGTTTCATTAAGTCGGAAAACATTAAAGCATGGTACTACTGGTTTTAAGGCAAGTATATTTTTTCAAATGGGATGTTGGGAGGAGTTGCAGAGAACCTAAAGAGTTCATTCGGTTGGAATATAAACGGGGGCAGACGGGGCAAGGACTAGGCAAAAGCTAGCTAGCATTTAGTACGCTGACTGACTGAGTGCCTACCATTCTGACTAAGACAGCTGTTTGATTCCAGTTTCTTCCTTGTTCCACTTCACATAATAAAAATAATATTAAAATCCAAACTTTCATTATTGTTAATCGGAGAGATAATGGAGGTTTCTTTTCACTTTTTTTTTTTTTAGTTGTTTTTCTTTATCTTGTGAGGATTGGTTTAACTTCTTGGAGGAGGAGCAGACGTGTGTGTAAAGCACTAATTTCCATTGCACTTGATGTGAACTGGAAAGCATTTAGAAAGATGAAAAGAAAGTAGCAAAAAAGACTTACTTCGCCGATCAATTTTGATGGAATGAATGAATTAATAAATAGAGAATGAGAGCGATTAAAGAGGTGGGGTGTTTTCTTCTCTTATCTACGAGGTGAAGTTTGGTTGGGGCTCAGATAAATCTTATCCTGAAACCCTCCTAACCATTGGAATAAGTCAAAACCGGAAAAAGTGAATACTGGGAAATTTTGAACTAATGATTTAATTTTTCTTTTTCAAGAATCATTGAATTGGGAATAGGAGCAAAGCTACCTGCGTTTTTCCTCCACTTTTTACATTTTCCATAAAAGAAAAATAACATACCTGCCAGACTTGTCTACTCAAATTCTGTGAACCTTTTTGGCATGCAATTTATCGTCCAAGCTGGTCAGACCACAATTTTGTCGGCTTATTATTAATTGCAAACTCTTCATACTAACTTTATGTACGTATATATAGATTTATAAGCTGCAATGTAAATTAAATAGCTAAATAGATTTCACGAATTAGAATAGAACAGTACTAAATCAAAATTGTACAAGCGAATTGGATCGATTAGGCGTGCAGATGAGACATATCCAGCTTGGCGTTTAGAATCTTGTACGTGTTATGTTCTTTTATAGCATGGATGTGAACTCAAATTTTAATTCAATGATCTCTCGACTACCATTGGCCGAAACCAACAAAAATAAAATAATAGTGAGACATGATATAAAATCAATCATGTGCCCCAACATATGAAACAGTCAAAGTCTGAAAAATAAAATAAAATAAAATATCCTTGATTTGATTCTGATTGCAACGTAGAGATCGTATAAAAAGGTCAGCCACAGAGTTGAGTTTCTTAGATGCAAGACAGGGCAGAGACACAGAAAGCAGATCGGATTAATGAACCTGCATAATCTATGGAGTCATCATACAATTAAAAAATTCAGATTGATTAAATCGTGATGAACTCCAACTCAACTCATAGCTGGCAGAGATATCTTTCTAACCCATTATCCTAATTTTTAAACATAGCCCCCAATGTAACTCCATGCTTCTTTTAAATGGTCAACCAATATAAAATTAAGCTTGGTCTGTTTAGGAATCATTTTGGTAATAATCAAATCATGGGATTAGGGCTAAATATTAAACCTTGAGCTCCACAAACAAAACACCAGCAACAGCCTAACCACTTATATGATAAAAAGAAAGCATCAGACAAGTTTTATACTGACAACTATAAAGTATGGCAAGACTAATGACTGGTATCATCACACTTCTTGCTACATTGAATCCAAGAAAACAAAGAAACTAGAAAGAAAGAATAACTAAAACAAAGGATGCGTCCATAGAAAGACTTTCAACAATGAAAACAACAAACAGCAACTCCTACAAGTATAGAGAAATTTTTTGCATATGAATCAACTATCATGCCCACCTAACCGTCAACAGTTTTGCGAATAATCAAAGCTCAGAGGTTGTTGGCAGAATGGAACCTGCATTGTGTACAATAAAAAAAAATTAGTTTCGGAAACAAATACTGTTTGCCACGAATAACATATACTTCTGCACAGGTAAAAAAAGGCTAACATAAAAACAAAATTAAAGAAAGTGTACAGCATAAACCATTCACTTGCTGTTTAACTAGAAAAAATGTTCATACATTATAATCCGTGTGCTACTTGAAAGGCCATTTCTTGAGTCTTACTGCTCCAATCAAATGAATGAACAAGCTTCAAGATAAACCCATTAAACCAAAATTCTCAAGAGAGTCAACAGTTCAAAACAGGGAACAAATGCAGATAATCTGCTCATTTCATCAGGTGGCACAGGATACCACGACGTGGCTTTTTCTTGTTATAGATATTTGTGTCAGTAGCAGTGATAAGCCCATAGACTTAATATTGTCAAAAGATACATCCAACAATGTTGGTGTTCTTACTATCACTATTCTCAACACATTATCATCTTACTTGGATGACATCTTTCAAATCTGTTTTTATGTGAAATGATAGGGCCTCTTAGATACGCATTCTTCCTATTTAGCAATAAAAAGAAAGGGCTGTGGCAGGAGATATTAAACGCCAGATGATACGAAAATTCAGACCAGAGAGTAAAAAACTTTCTTTTTTGAAACAAAAGAAAGAACAAAGAGCATTGAATGTGGAAAAAAGTTTCACCACCCAAATAGAACTACTTCAATATTACAGACCAAATTACTGATAAATTTCAAAAAGGAAATCCACATACTGCTTATTACATAGTCTGGATGTGACGTTACTAGAATTTACAAAATGCAAAATCAATGATTAAAAGTAAGCATAACAAAAATGCAGCCAGTATGTCATTTAAAAACCAGATATTAGCACCCATAACATGTGATTACCAAGTGACTAGGTCCAACACTCATATCCCACCTTTAACAAAAGGAGAAGCAGATCCAGTAGAAGGGCTTAAGGGTGCTATGGTCCTTCCTTATCTCTGAATTTACTAGATGTAAAAGTTGATCATTAATGAATAAAGGGTACAAAGTAACTGAAGCCTACCTGAAAAGTAGCATGTCTAAATTGCTCATATGAATGTGCATACATCATTGCAGCATTTGGCCATTGCATATATGCAGCTTCCATAGATGTCTGATTTAGTCCAACTGCACTATAGGGGCTCATAACTGGGCTTGCTGGAGGCCTGTAGCTGACGGAAGCTTGAGTCCTTGGGATCTGACCCATTTGAGGAAAACGATTCTCATACTGCATAAATGGAAGTTGAACTTTCTGCACGTTAAAAGGTGCCAAGATGAATCCTTGATTAGCTGGAAGGCTCCTAACATACCTGTATCAGTTCATAAGATTATCCAATTTGATTTAGAAAAAGGAAATTTGATCATTTTGTACCATGCAAAAGCAAAATAAGGAAATATAAAGAAGCCAATAATGTGTTGTGCCCTATAATACAACCCGTTAATTACCCTTTTTGGCATAGTTATTAAAGGTGCAAGGCAGATCAAGGTGCCAAGGGGTCCTTGAGCCCAGGTGCAAGGCACAAAGCGCAGGTGCTTGCTTGAGAGAGGTGAGACGCAAAATAAATTAAATAAAACAATCATATAAAAGACCTTTTCTCATATCAATAACATACAATAAGACAACTACTCATTAATAACATAAAATATTCAACATTTTAGTAGAAAAAATTTTAAAAACCATGAAAAGTCTTAAAAATCATAATGCATGATCATATTCCAAGTTTTAACTAAATGAAAATATTCTATTTAATAGTTATAAAGCAACTACTCATCATCTAAAGTAACATTATCTTCTACCTCATCAATATACTCCTCTTCCTCACTTACAATACCTTCTTCTTCTTCTTCTTCTTCATCCTCTTTATACTCCTCTTGCTCAAAATCACCCTCTTCTTCATCTCTAAGTATTAGAAGAGTATTAACCCTCAAATTAAAAAATGCTACTTTTGCTTTTTCCTTCACCTTTGCCTTAACACTTGGAGGAAAAACATTTTTATCTTTTATCCTTTTTTTTTTAAAAAAAAAAATTCACATTTATGTCATCCTATTAGTGATTCATTAAAAAATAATTAAAAAAAAAAAACAAAATAGACAAACATCACTTAAGCGCGCCTGGCATAGATCGCCCGCTTTTTAAGTCTTAAGGCACAAAGGCTTGAGCCTGATGCGCCTTATGCCTGAGGCGCGCCTTAACTATGCTTTTTAGTTGAACTATTTTACAGCAATAAATTCAGGAGAGGGGCAACACTACAATGTCAATTACTAAAATAATTTTAGTATCACAATAACAAACAGATCCAAGCCAAAAGATTGTGTTGCCAATGATCCAATTACCCCAAAACATAGAAGGGAGATCGGGACCAAATCATTTAATCCATAGAACCACAAATTTTATCATTCCTAATTCATATAGATGCTCAACTTTATTCACCCACACAAACACATTAATGAAAATAAGCATCTCTATACTTTTTCTCAAAAATTTTAAAATGCCATGCAAGTAAATGTGTGCTTGTGTTCATTTGTGTCGGACATCCCTGCACTTTATAATAAACAAGTCCAAGGAATCTCATAGGGAAATTCTCTATACAGATACCACCAAGACCTGACACCAGGAGTGCTGTATGATATGAACGTTTGTCAGTATGTAAACCTACCTTTCATAACTCCTATCATAATCTGGATCAGTAAGATCCTTCTCCCTATCCCTGAAAATGGCAACTCGAGATGAAGAAACACCATCTTTGATACTAACATTCCTTTCTTCATCAATATTAGAATTCCTGCTACCTTCATTCTCATCTCTGTTCAAGCTTGTATTTTTCACATCCATAGCGACATCAGGTAATAGATCCTCAGAGTTAGGACTGCTAGGACCACTAAAGATGCGGGCACGTGCCTTATCATACTCTTCCTTCCTCTCTTCCACACTTCTGACAGGACTTCGCTCGATCCCAATTTCATTAGCTTCATTAACAGATCCAGTATTGGGCCTACGCCTAATGGCAATTTTAATCTGCTCAAGCTTTTCACCTTCAGACTGCTTTGCAGGGATTTCGGATAAACAGACAGCAGGATATTTGCTTTCTGCTGTTTTCCTCACCAGAATTCTGTTACCCATCCCTCCCATGTCATTTTCCTGAACCATAGTTACTAGCCCATAGTGTTGACAAACACGGTGTGCGGCCAGTCGGAGATAAGAAGTAGGAAAATGTTGGAACTCAAAAAGCTGCTGATCAGGATTTTGCAGAAACCTTTGAATATCAAGTTCCATCCGTAAAACTGATCAAAAGCAAAATGAGAAAATTGATGGTGAATTCATACAGTAACAAAGAAAAATAACTATCTCATAATAGTCAAAGCAAAACAAAAAAGGGGACTAACAAAGAACTTGAAAGCATATAATACAAATTGCACTCTGTTCTAGATTTATATTTATTTGGTTTAACTCCTGTTCTCATCATCTCAATAATCTCTAGATTCCTCTCATCCAGCAAATTAATCATATGGCAAGTAGTATAAAAGAAATAATAAACTCAAAACAAATTAGAGATTAACCCTAGCTTTAATGATGTAGTACAAATGCACAGTTAACATAATTCTCAACGTTTTACATATGGAGAATTCAAATAAAATGGAAATCAAATTTCATAAAGTATACGAAAGCAACACTCCATTGTTTAGTGTGACAAAGGAATCACAAAGGAAGCATTTTTTACTCAGACACAAGAACTCCTTGCTCAAAAGATCAATGCCAAAACGTGATGTGTAATAGAAAATCGTGAGGTGAATAAACCAGAGCTGAAAACAAGCCCAGTCGAGCAAAATACTTGGCTTATTTGAGCTTGGCTCACCATAATATTTTGAGATTGAGACCAATTGAGCTCCAATAATTAAGGTCAAGCACCTGTTCAAAACTAAATTGACAAAAGCTTGAGCTCAGCGCAAGAAGGTGTTGCACCAATTGCTAACAACAATTTAGATATAAGATTCATATCAAGCCCAAGTAACAAATTTTCACTTTATATCATAAACATGATATAAGATTTTCAACTAGAAATTGAACTTAAATTAAACCATTGGGAGCTTGTTATCAAGCTCAAACTTAACCTCATTTGTCAACAAATCTAGCTGAATCAAACCTCTTATAAGATCTCCATGAATACTTTAGTAACAGTTTGGTTTCGTTTGTTTGCACCTGAAGGATAAGAGGGAGGAAGGCACAATATCTATCCACTGCTCAATCACGAAAACTATTCCTAACATGTGTTCATGTGACAACATGTTCACAGTCAAGATAATATGAGACTAATTATTAGTTTAGACTCATACCAATGTATTAAAACTAAATTTCTTAGCAAATAATAAACATAGGCTTCCCTCCTTTATGGGCAATTTAACAGTAAAAATCACACACCCAATTAAAGCCTTAGTCTACATGGATTATCAAATTCAATTCCCATACTTATTGGAATAGGAGACCTAGCAAGCCAGCTGTGAGTAGAAATTTACATATTAGCTATTTGAGCTTAACCCTCATTTAGGTTAAAGGATGTCCAATCAAATGAACTAATACCTTTGGTTAGACATAAGACTAGTAAACAGTTCAAAGAATCAAACAGGCACTTAGCAGAAATAAACCTAATTTGGATAAGTCTGGACCCAAAAAAAGGTCCGCCAACCCTATTAAAATCTCAAGAATAAATAACAATACTAAAGTAGACAGTGTCTCATGCAATCACAAAGCAAATTGAGTCAAAAGTAATTTATTGCCTAGACCCTAGTATATGTTAAAGGTATTTACAAGTCAGCGTCCTCTTCAATTGGACATAATGAGATAATTTTGAGAATCTGTCACTCAAATATGCATAAGGTTAATAAATCAAACTAAATTTAACAAGCACCAATCCAGAATATACATCTCAAATTAACAAAAGCTTAAAACTAAAACTAGCTGTGGAATCATGAGACTAGAAACTATAAAAATCAGATCTATGGCATCTTTGGAAACAAACTAATCTTATAGAACATGCACAACAGCCTTGCCACCAAGAAAGTACCCCTCCATAATTGCATAAACAAACGCTCAAGCTAAATTATTCCATCCACTTCTTGAGCTGGGTTTTTCATAAGCTAAAACTCATGTTAGAAACTACAATAGAACATGAGTAATAGCACGTACAATTTATTTCCTCTTTCTTTTAATTTCACCAGAAACCAAACAAAACACAATTCCAAAACAAAACCCAGATCTGACACAAACGCAGCTCACAGATAAAAAAAAAAAAAAATCCCAAATAAATAACTTACACACGTCCAGACATTAACCCAATCATATCAAAAAAAAAAATCACCAATTAACAAATCCACAAACCCTAATAGCCGAAAACAAAACAACAAACCCGCCAATCATAAAAACACACATAAAACAATCAAAACCCACAAACAAATATATATAAAAAAGAAAGCTATAATTGGGTTTCCAAAGCACGAAAGTGGGTACTAACTGGTGAGACGATGACGAGGATTCTGAAGAGCCTCAACCAAGAAGGGATCCACCATTGACTCTTTCTCGTTCACAACTGCTGCTGTTGTCGTCGTCGTCGTTGAGTCCATGGCTTTGACCTTAGAAATACTCTCCTCTTTCTCACTTTTATCTCCAGAGCTATATTTATCCTCTCGTTCTTGTTCTTCTTCTTGTTTACTCTATAATTCCTTCCCGCAGGAGAAAAAAAAGAAAGAAGAAATCAAGAAGAAGAAGGTTACTTCCTCCTGGGCATAAGGAGAGAAAGAGAGGCAAATCCTATGGTGAACGGGGTTCAACCCAGGACTCCCCAAAGGAGAAGGCAAAAGAAAGGAAAGGACAATAACAAATTTGTGATTTTAATTTTATTTTTGTCACAAAATCTTTCCTTGCCTTAACCCTTCTTTTGTGGGTCAATGTGAAAGGATAGAAAAGTCCACACGACAATATCCCCTTGTCTTTCTTTCTTTGTGAAAGCGGCTGCATGTTTTTTTTTTTTTTTTCCCTTCCCCACTCTCCGGCTTATTTTTTACGGTTCCGTTTCGGTTTGGTGCTGATTGGCTTCCACAAGACATTCGGTATGATTATCAAATGGGTGAAAACAACGGACGGGTCCCCGATTTTTAATAAAATAATAAATAAAATATATTTTAAACATATTTGACAAATGAATCTCTAATATGATTGTCTTTTATTGGAGCGTTATGATTGTAAGATCAACATACGAAAGTCAAGCGTTAGAAAAGGGAGGGAAGAAAATCCAATTTATTTGAGTATGTTTTTGGAAAAATATGATATAAATCTATAGATAAGAGTTTACTCTAAAAAAATTAATTTACAAGAAAAGTGTCTATAAATTTATATTTATATTTTTATTTATATTTATATTTATTTATATTTTTAGAATATGTTTGGTATAATTTTTTAAGTACAATTTTTTAAAATAAATTTTTTATTAGTAATATTTTTATAAATAAAATTTTTAATAATAAAAAAATATTAGTTATTTGGTTGTTATATATATTTTGTAAAAAAAAATTGTAATTTTCTTAATAAATAAAGAGTTCAATATTATATTACAAGAGATAAATAAAACACTTATAAGAAAATAAGAATATTTTAAAAAATTTTACTTTAAAATTTTTAAAATTTAAGTTTGTGTTAGAATTAAAATAATATTTGTAATAACTTTGAGTTTTCGCTTAAAAATTCAATATTTATTTCACTCTTTTGACTTTTGAGATGTAATCTTTTTGGCCAAATGGCTAGTGTTACAATCCAAACAAGACAACTTTAATATCAAACAAGATAAATTCATGAATAAAATTTGTCATAAAAGATAAACTTACAAAAAAGGAGTAATCTTAAAGTTGTATTTTTAATTATATTTGTATTCTTAAATCGATATGGTATATATTTAATACCACAACAAAATAAATCAAGGAATGGAATGCTTGGTGAGAAGATGGAGGCCAAAAAAGATGTTCAGCAAATCAAATCAACTAGTGTAGAATGTTGCAACAATTTGTTTTGGGTTTCTATTTGGACAAACAATGTTGATTTAAATATTGATAAAAGCTTGAATTTTGATACATAAATTAAAATTACAAAAATTTATTTATTTATTTATCTGCAAACAATTGCTTTTACACTTGGTTATTAGTGCAATAAAGTGACGTCAGGGACTTATTTATTAAGAAAGATCAAAATATGTCTTTATTTATTATTTATCAAAAGTTATGGGACCTATACGTTAATTCTCCGTTATCAAATTGGATACATCCTCTCGTGCGAGCAGGAATTCAGCAACTCGATATTCGGACTTCACTGTCCCTGTCACCTCCATTTTCACGCCACTTACTCCGCGTAGTACCTGTGAAATTTTCTTTAGAGAGTACAACGTGTCGAAATTCCATTGGATATAAACCTGTAATCCAATTTTATTCTTTTATTGCAGGATACATTTAGATTTTTTTTTTTTAAATTTTAATAACAAATGTATTTTAATAGTTTTAAGGATTATTTAAACTGACGTGTAATAAAATTATATTATCTTCACCTATTAATTGTTATGTTCTAAATCATTGTGGACTGGAGCTTGAATCTATGATGTTTGAGTGTGTTTTTTCTCAATAAAAATAAAATAAAATAATTAATATATACATAATCAAAAGCATGATAAATAACACAAAACTTAAAAGGAAAAAATGAGGACTTGGCTACTGTACGTATATCTATTCTTATATTTAAGTGTTGAGAGTTTGAAATAATTTTATAAAAATTTTAAAAAATATTAAAATATGTAAAATAAATATTTGTTCTTATATTGAAGTATTAGATATTTAAAATAATTTTTATAAAATTTTAAAAAATTAAAATATATAAAATAAATAATACTTAAAATATATAATAAAAATTTAATAAATTTAAAATATGTAATGAATAATTTTTAAAAATATAAATAAAAAATTTAAAATATTTTTTAAAAAATAAATATAAGAATAAATATATGTACCATAATCAAACGATAATAAATGATTAAATTTGCAGTAGATATGAGAGGCAATTCAAAAGTAAAATAATAATAATTTTATTATATGATTTGTATAATAATTTATTAAAAATTTAATAAAATAAAATGATTTATTATTATATATTATATATATATTTTATTTTTTTATTTTCAATAAGAATATAAGATAACTGATGACAACTGTTATATCATTATTTGTATGTATTATAACTGTTTGTACAAATAACATAGATTACTATATTTTGTTTCTATTATTTTTTTCAATTTTGTTATATGAAAACTTGTGTCAGGCCTAAAAGGTGATCAGGCCCATGTGGACTTTGAATGTCAATTCAATGTCGACTTTATTTCATTGGGTATATTATTTTTAGATCGCATAAAAGCTCCAATTTTAATTTGATTTGAAAAAAAAAAAAATCTTTTAATTAATGAATCTTTTTAAAAAAAAAAGCGAGTTTGTAAAACTTAAATGAATATAATATATATATATATATTCAAAAAATATGATTAGGTTTGAGAGGGAGTGTTTCTTTAAAAATTATATATTAAATTAATTAACTTTTAATAAAAAAAATCGATAATCCTCTATTTAAAATAGCATGGAGCTGAATGTGTTACATTGATGATTGAGTTTTTTATAAATATATTTTTATTTGTGTATTGCTTGGCTTGGGTTAGTTAAGAATTGAATTGAATTGTTCCCTTTGCGCGTGTGAGTTGAATTTTCCAGAATAAAAGACACCATATTACACACGTTTTGAAACACGCGTAACGAAAACGTACTTTCCTTCAAGGTTAGGACACGGGAACCTTAAATACTAAAACCCAGTTTCTGGATCCACACGCGTTCAACGTGTCATTCTCCTTTTGGATAATAATAATAATAATATCAAATCCCGGCTCTTTATTTCACACGCGCTGATCTTCTCTCTAAATCCAAGCCCGTTACGTCAACGCAACAAAGCCACGATTATACCCACCTGTTTCTTATAGACGCCTTAATCACTTGACAAGTGGCTCCTTTCAGAGGGTATATCCAGGCGCTGGTAAAGGCCCAATGATTACGTCATCCATTGGTTTGGACGTTTCTGGAAATACACAGTCAAACGGATCTTGTGGCGCGTGCTTCTCACACTACATAAGCGGAAAACGGAAGCAATACAATTGATATATAATTGGCAATAAAAAAATATTACCAATTATATATTAATCATAAAAGTACTCTTTTTTTTTTTTAATTTTATTGATATATTGTTAATAAGTTATAATAATTTTATTTAATGATAAATTTTATAAAAAATATATTCTTTTTTTAAATATTAATTAATTAATTAAAAAAATATATTTTTAATTTATTTTTATAAATAATATTTTAATTTACTTATTTTTATTTAATTTGTAATCTGTTATATATATATATATATTTTAAAACAAAAAATAATATTTTATTTTGTATACACACACGTATTAATTCTCAAATAAAATTAATTTAAAATTATTTACTATATCATATAATATTCATAATTTATATTAAAAAATAATTTTATTGCATAAATATGTAAATGGTATTAATTAGTTATAATATTAAAGTATTTTAATTATCATTAGAGCATTATTATACCACAATAATTATATTATAAAATTTTAAAATTTTTATATAAATTATTTTTAAAATAATATTAATTTTTTTTTGAAATAATATGCTAACATATTAATAATATTTATTTTAAATTAATTAATATTTTATATTATTAAAAATTTATGGTATAAATTATTATTTAATATAAATAAATTAAAAATAAAGAATTCAATAAAAATAAATTAATTAAAATTTTACTTACGAATAATAAATAAACTATGGTTATATTTATATTTTAATTGATTATCTTATAATAAGAAGAGAAGTAAATATGTTTTTTTATAAAATTTATTAGAAAATAAAATATTATAAATTTTAAAATTTTAATTTCTTTTCAATGCTAGGTGCTCACCCATAATTTTTTTAAAAAAATTTAAAAAAGAATTAAATGACTTTAAGATTTTGTTTCTAATGCTAGGTAGGGCATATTATGAACAGTCATTATAAGTCAATTTTAGCAATTTAAGAAGCTTTGCTTGAAAATTTGTTTGAAAAGCTGTTCCCAGCTGGTTCTAAATATTTTAATTTAATACTAAAAATTTAGTAGTTACAACAAATAAAATAAAATTAATTTTTTCCAAAAATAAAGTGCTTATTTTAACATAATTCTCTCTTGAATAAAATTTTACTCTCTAATAAAAAAAAAAAATACTGTAAAATTTGATATTGATGTGCTACTTGTGGGATAGAATCACATAATGTGAAGTGTTAAAATTAAAATAAGCAGCCATACTCAAAATTATCATTTATCAAATATTTATGTAATATTACTCTCAAAATTAAACAAAAGCAAATAGCACCGAACATGATACTAATGAATTAGGAGAAATACTAGGTAGTCCATATAATTATCTCAATTTGTATTGCATAATATAATATTCATCAACTAAATGATACATTTTATAATTTATAAATTTACTAATTATTCCATTTCATATTCTAACAAATGAAAGAGATTATAATTTGAGAAAGTCTAATATCATTGATAAAGTAATGATACAAATTTTAAGTTGTTAAATTTATGCTATTAAATTATAAAAAATGGTACGAGTTGAAAATGTTAAATATTATTTCATTTGATTTTAATTTTAATTGCTTAAGATGAATAGAAGAAAATTTATATAACAACTAAGTAAAAAATAAAATTAAAAATTCACACCCATAAAAAAGGCATTTTAAAGTATTAATTAATAAATTAACAAATAAATGATGGATTATGCATTAAAATTTTAATTAAAGTACTGACAATGATTTGCACATCTGCATCTAAATATAAAAGAGATTACATACAAGGAGAAGACCACGCGACAAGCGGCGCGTGCACCTAGGACTTACAGACAAAACGTTCCTCTTCTGTTCCGCACAAGTGCCCGTTTCGTTACCAAATTCCCTTTTCTTCTCTCCGTTTTAAACCCTCTCTCACTAGAAACCCTAATTGAATTCACGAAAATGTCTGATCAACTTCTGACCGAGGCACCACCGCCAAACACATATCCCTCCATTGACTTTGATTCCCTCTCGATTCCACCACTCGATCCCCAGTTCCTCTCCGCTCAGAATCATCCCACTTCGTCGTCGGATGATCTCGATTTCTTTTTGGACGACAATTGCGAGTTTGACCTTAGCTTCGATGATTTTGACGACCTCTACTTTCCCTCGGAAAACGAAAGCTTTTTCCTTCCCTCCGAAAATCATCTTCCCGAGGGGCAATTTGATAGTTTCGCCTCCGATGTTGATGGAGTTTCGTGTTTTCCTCGTGATCCGAGACCTGATGTGGTTAAGGTTTCATGTACCGCGTCGCCGGAGTCGGATAGTTCTGGGGTTTCTGGCAATCCAGCCCTGGTAGATGTCGACTTGTATCTGAATTACTCGTCGCCGCCGAAATCGGGCAATCTGAATTCCAATACGAATTCTAATGGCTGCGATCGAGAGTTTTCTGGTGGGCCCGTGTTGTCTCAAGGCTCTGACAATTGCGGGTCGGGTGTTTTATCGGAAACTACGAATGCTCCTTCTACTGAGTCGGATAATTTGGTTGTTGATCAGAAAATTAACATTTCCAAAAGGAAAAAAGAAAACGAAGAGATTAATAACGAATCGAGAAGCAGCAAGTATCTTAGATCATCGCTGGTTAATGAAAATGTGAATGGTACTTTAAGTGAAGAGGAGACGAAAAGAAGGGCCAGGCTTATGCGAAACCGAGAGAGCGCCCAGTTGTCGAGACAGAGAAAGAAGCATTATGTGGAGGAGCTAGAAGACAAGGTGAGAATTATGCATTCTACCATTGCTGATTTGAATGGTAAAGTATCATTCTTAATGGCTGAGAATGCGACTTTAAGGCAACAGTTGTGTGGTGGCAATGCAATGCTGCCACCGGCCCCACATATGGGGATGCACCCACCGCCTCATATGACTCCAATGCCATACGGTTGGATGCCATGTGCTGCACCCTATATGGTGAAGCCTCAAGGGTCTCAGGTTCCTTTGGTGCCTATTCCTAGATTGAAACCTCAACAGGCTGCAGCGCCACCTAAGGCAAAAAAGAGTGATGGCAGTAAAACTAAGAGTGATGGTAGTAGAACTAAGAAAGTTGCTAGTGTTAGTTTTCTGGGTCTGTTGTGTTTTCTGTTGTTGTTTGGTGGGTTGGTGCCATTTGTTGATGTTAAGTATGGCGTTATGAGGGATGGTGTTTCTAATGGTTATTTCAGTGGTGGTTTCTATGATCAATGTAGTGGGAGGGTGTTGACAGTTAATGGGTATTCGAATCGGTCTCGTGAGAATATGGGTATTAGATTCTCCAAAGGGAGACTTGATATTGGTAATAGAATAGAGTGTGAAAGAGGTGTTGAGACACAAAAAAGAGTGTCACAGCCTTCACCATGTTCAGATGAGTTTGTTAGCATGGGCAATGAGAGTGAGCCGCTTGTTGCCTCTTTGTATGTGCCAAGGAATGATAAGCTTGTGAAGATAGATGGCAACTTGATAATTCACTCTGTTCTGGCCAGCGATAAAGCTATGGCTTCTCATGACATTGCTCAAGCAAATAACATTAAGGAGACTGCTTTAGCTATACCTGATGTTAGAGGGAATGGAGCAAGGCACTCTCACCTGTACGGAAATCCTGCTGGGAGACAGAGAGCTATTTCTTCTGGCTCCGCTGATGTTCTGAAGGACCATATGAGGCCAACTGCAGATGGTAAGCTGCAGCAGTGGTTCAAAGAAGGTCTTGCAGGTAGTTATTGTTGGATTTTTCTATGCTTGCTTTGAATGTTCCTGCTTTGTTTATTTGTTCTGTACTATGTAACATTTGATGCTACAAATATGAAGTTATTCAATGTTTCTAGTACAATTATTGTGGCAGATGCAAGCTTATAAAAAGATTGTAAATATTCTTTTGATCATTTGAGTTCATGAAAATGATTGTGAAAGAGTTAGGCTGATTTCCTTGATATTTAGTGTTAATTAGTGCTGTTGAAATTTTGGCAATCTGGTTTAGTAGACTCAGGATAAGTATTCATAGTCAACTATTGAAACCATTTGATTTTTGTTTCATCTTGCTGAATGATTTCTTGGTATTCTATTATATTGTTATATCTGTAACGTAGCTAATGTAGCTGGATGCTTTCATATCCATTGAATATTGTTGATGGGTTGATGTGTGTGAAAAGAAAAAGGATATTGTTGACAGGTAGCATTCTAAAAAGAATTATATGCCGATACAAAATTATGGTACCAGTCAACTGTTTCTGTTTTGTGTATTTATGGTTTCTAAATTGTGTATGCATGAACGATTTATAGCTTTGGGATTATTTGGTTATGCATATAATTGATTGCCCTCTAAGCACACTGTTGTTTGATGTATTACTTAATATAATATACTAGCAACTTTTTGAAAGATATTATTATCTTAACTTGAGCATGATGTTGAAATTGAATAATTCAATAATACTTACGAGCTTCAAATTTCAAGCTCTGCAGTAAAACAGTCATTTTCCCAATAACAAACTGGATAGCAGAAGTGCAGAAGATCGTGACAGAAAATTTGAATACTGTATTGCAAAATGCAAACTATCTTTTTTAGTCAAAATTGGATAATTTCAACTGTTGATTATGCTGCTCTATCTGCTATTACAGAGGTTTATGGTTATCTTGCAAGTAGGCTTAATGCATGACGACTGAGTGTTCTTGTTGGTTTTAGCTGTGTGTATATGGCCTTGGGAAATGTAGTCCATGACATTTCGTCTTTTTGCTTATATTTGTTATTATTTCAGGGCCATTGCTGGGTTCTGGCATGTGTACTGAAGTTTTCCAGTTTGACATCTCACAAGCTTCTGCTCCAGGAGCCATTATTCCTGCAGCATCAGTTGCTAATATTACTGTGGAACACCGTCGGAATGGCGCTCAAGTTATCAGTGGAAAGAATAGAAGGATTCTGCACCGCCTTCCGGTTCCCCTCAATAGATCCAATCTAAACGTCACTGGCGAACATGTGGAACGGAAATCTCAGAAAGACAGCTTTCAAGGTAATAAAACAGCATCTTCCATGGTTGTCTCTGTGCTTGTTGATCCCAGAGAGGCTGGGGAAAGGGATGTCGATGGCATGATTACTCCAAAGTCGCTCGCTCGAATTTTTGTTGTTGTGCTTTTAGACAGCGTCAAGTATGTCACTTACTCGTGCGTGCTTCCTCGGTCTGGAGTTCATTTAGTGACTACTTAAGGATGGAAAATGGCCGGAATCATGGATTTGCAATTATATCCGATAACAGCTGACAGTATTGTATATAACAGAATAATTAACATCTTCTGTTACAATGTAACTCTTTATGCACTCTGGGTACCTTGTACTGCAGTAACAGACATAACCTTACCTTTGTCATCGTTGGTTGAGATCGAGTCGTATACCCTACATCCCTCCTCCCAGCATGATGCGTGGTTGCAGTTCTTAATCAATGCTTATGCTTAAAGAATTTCTCTATAAGCAATTCTTTCCTACACTGCTATATGTTCCTCTTTATCAAGATCAAGACAAGATATTTATCCTCTAAATTAATCATTTAATTGTACAGATTTTGACGAGCTTTGATTGCTTGAATTTATTCAATCACGGCACAAGGATGTATTGTTATCGTCATTGCAAGGCCTTTGATTGATGTTTACATTGCGGCCTAATGGCAGTAGTTTTGAAAGTTTGATACAATACCGTTTGGTCTTCATAATGCAAGAAAGAAATGACAATCATGTTGTGGATTTTGGAGAATTATATTATGGCAATGAGCATCTAAATCATCAAAACAGTAATAACAATAATAACTAACATAAAAGTTTAAATTGATAAAATAAAATAGTTTTGGTAGGGGGTGACAAATGACATGAACCATTGGGCAAGAAAAAAATGAAAGATAGGAAGCATGTTTTCATGATATTGTAGCGGAACCCTGCCTTAATTTATTATTTACCGTTTTACAAATTGTTTAAATGTGAATGGTTGGAGGTATATTTTAGTTATTAATTTATTGAATTAACGAGAGTAATGTCAATAAATCCATTCAAAAACAAAAAATAATGTTCATGACCATGATGACGAGTTATGCTAAAACATGACTGCTGACTTGAGGGAAAACCAAGGTGATCAATGTGCCAGTTGTAGTTCCACCTTTGCTGAATCTGGAACCAACTTCAACGTCTATATTGGACCGTGAATGGCGCTGGAAATTCCTCAGCCTGGAAAGAACAGTTCTAGTGATTGCTGGTCTGCTGCTTTTAAAGCTGTTAGTCTTGCCTGAAGCTTCTTCAAAGTGGAGACTGTTGAAGGAGAAAATGGGAATGCTGCAGAGATGATTGACTTTGATTAAGAGCTCCACAATTTGGTAACTAATATCAAGCATATTGTATGTACGAGTAATTATGGTAATTCTCTACAAAGCCTAGCCCACTGGCAAGGCTGAAGCATTCCTCTGTTTGTTGTTGCTGAGTTTGGGGATTATTCATTTCGAATTGTTTCAGAATTTTGTGTTGTAATTGAATTTGTTTACATTTTATATGGGATATTTAAATCCAGTGCTTTATTATGCATAGGGATGCTTTTGTTTGATGTGGGTTTCTTGGGGTATCCCGTTAACAATTTGTTTTTAATTACTTTTTGATGTTAGATTTATCTATCTTTCGTTTGTAGCAGATGATGGATGGTTCACTTAAACACCTTCCAAGCTGCAATACTAATTTGTTGTCAAGATAGAGTGATGGAGAAGATTTTTTCTTTCAAGAGTGATGAAGATGAGATACAATCTGAATCAACTGTCAACTTAAGAGAAGAAATATCTAAAGTTAAATCTCAGATTCAGGAACTTGGGATTATTTTCTCATCTGAAGAGGAGGCTTACAAGGAAAGGTATGGCGACTGTCAGATGAAATCATCAGGAAAAAATATTTCTTCTGTTCGAGAGAGGGTTTTTGAGTAAAGAAGCAGTCAACTAAGACAACAAAGTATCAGAGGAAAGAGACCAGAACAGGCTGTGAAGCCATGGTCTAATTTTCAATTGAAAATGGAAAGTGAGTGATCTCTGGCTTTACTTCCAAGCACAATCATGACCTTGAAGGTAAGTCAAACCTTATGGTAGGTTCACCCACCAATTCTTCAGAGGATTATTCGATGAGTATCACTATCAATAAAACAGGGATGGTGAAAGAGGCAGGATCTGCTAATTCTGTTGGATTTCATAGTATCGATTACTTTATCTTCTGTATTGATGAGAAAACAAGTTGTTTACAACTTGTGGTGGCCAAAGTTTAATCAATTATTTCACGCACGTGCAAGTGGAGGATCCTTCATTTCTTTGACACTGAGCTAGCCAATGCTGAAAGCTGCTTAACAAATTCCTTTTGGTCAGATGGCAAGTCAAAGATGGACTATCACTACTTTGGTTATGTTCTCATTCTTGACACTACATTTCAAATTGAAGCATCTAATATGGTTGATGCAGCATTTTTAGGAATTAATCATCATGGACAATATGTCTTGTTGGGAGGCGCTTTCTTGCTTGATGGCAGCAAGGGCTCATTTATTTAGTTGTTCAGGTTTTGGATGCTATGGACAGGCATCAACCAAAGCCGATAATCACTGGAAGGTATCAAGCAGCGGCAGATGCAATGGAAGTGGTGTTGCCAAATGCACCAACACCTTCTTGGTATATGGTATATCCTCCACAATGCCATAAAACACCTTTCCAACTGTTATGGGAAACCTGGTTTTGACAGCATTTTCAATAAATGCATCTTTGACTGTGAGGAAGAATTTGAGTCCAGGTGGGTATCTTTACTGGAGCAATATGATCTTCATGAAAATCCATGGCTTAAAACTCTATACATGTTGAGGAGAAAATGGTTGTATTATTTTATTTGAGTATCTTTTGTGCTGCATACAAAGTACTCAAGGCTGTAACAGCATTAGTCATTTTTTCCATAGTTTGACTAGCAAGACAATGACTCCATTGCAGTTTATTAAGCAGTACCCAAAAGTAGCAGAGCAACAGCGTAGAGAAGAATTATATGATTTTTGCTGGAATGAAAGTGCGCTAGCAATAGTTTTAAAAAGCAATGCAACAGAGAAAGAAGCAGCAAAGGTATATACTTGCATGATGTTTAAGCTATTCCAAGAACAGTTACTTGGATGTTTGTCCGTGGCTGTAGAAGAAATTCCAAGTGATGGAATGACCACTAAATTTAAATTAACTAAAGAAGGCCACAAGGAGAAAAATGTTGAATTTAATTGTTCGGAATTCCATCTCTCTTGTAGTTGTAAAAGATATGATTCAGTTGGTATCTTATGTGTCCATGCCCCAAAAGTACTGAATGCTAGAAATATCTTTCATATACCTCCTCAGTACATATTGAAGAGGTGGACAAAATCGGCAAAAGATGGGATGATGGTAGATGGTCATGAGGGGAAGGTTGTTGACGACAACCAAAGGAATTTGTGTTTGCATAAGAGTAAACTAATGCCCAAAGCTATAAATGTCATTACTTAAAGCTTAGCAGTTGAGGAGATAGGATGATAGTTGTGGATAACTTGAACAGGCATTGAAAAAGGTGTGAAGATGTTTTAAGAACAAAAGGCACAGGATCAATCAACATAAGAGACATTATTTATGTGGAACACAACAGAGGGAATCAAATCCTTCAAGGATCAATCAGCAGGAAGCATCAAAATGTAGAACAGAATGTCAGGAAGCATCAAGTGATGGTTTTTTTTTTTTTTACCCGTCACCATTCTTTCAAAGAAGCAGCAATGGTTAGTAGCATTATAGCTTACACTATATTCCATTTTACTCTCAGTTGTTCATTTCTTGTTGCTAATAACTATTATGTGGTACATTCAGGAGGAGATGGTTAAGGATCAATGAGGGGAGCTAGCCGTTCATAATGTGTGGCAAAAAGTTCCAGACAATCTACCTATATATCTCCCCAACCCCTATTACCTTTGCAATCCACATGCCTCCAGTTTAAAGATCCCAGCATGTCTACAGGCAACATTGAGGTAAAAGTATACATGGAAAGTGTAATTTAAATAATTTGAGGCAGTAATTCTCTTGTATTATGTTCTGATTATTGTATATGTATCTGGTCATCTACTGCTTTGCATATGGCATTTCGCAACTGTTAAGAGTAAGTGGGTTATAATACTATGATTGGGAGGGATTGAAAGAAAAAAAACAAAACTCTCTTTTTTGACTCATTGCTACTAAACTTGCATGCCAGAGTTTTGAAAAACTTCTCAGAGTTTTATAGCAACAGTAGGACTTCAATGCAACAATCTCAAATGATACTTAATAGTTGATGGTTACACACTTAGACCTGATCATATTATGCTCCATCCAAAATTTTAATTGATTGTAAAAATGCTAACCAAAACTGAAAATACTTTAACAAACTGAAGAAAATTGCCTGAGACATTGCAGCAAGGATACAAATGATCTCCATGAACTGATACATTTTCTGTGCTATGCAAAAATGTGATACATCTTTCATAGGAATGGTGCCAATTGGAACATATGTTCATCTTAAAATGAATTAATTCTAAACAGGCAAGCAAGCAAGATAGAAATAGAAGAGAAGAGATTGGAGTAAAATTTTCATTGAGGCACAACAAATTACTACCAGTCTATCTCACATATCCTTATCTTGTTTGGTTTTGTTTATAGAAGAATGTTCAAAACATCGAGTTTCATTGTTGTTAATACAGCCAAAAATTATTGTCTCTATCTACATTTTATTTCTGTAAATATCTTACAGAATATTCTAGTCTGTTAAATATTGCAAATGAAGAGTATTTCTTTTGATTTTTCTTAGTAATTATGGAGTGGAAGACAAGCTCTGCTCATGGCTGAGGGCAGAAAAGACCATCATTGTGGTTTCCTGACATTGTGTCATTGTTCTTTGTCTTGGTAAGTGTATCAATACTTACATCCTTCAGTTGGAAACCCAGGTAAGAATGGAAGAGATGGAAAAGGAGATATTAAAACTAAGGTACGAGAATCAGAGAATCTCAAAGGTCTGAATTTCAACTGTTGCGGATAATTCTCGTTTTGAACAATTCACCTTCAAGAATAAGCTTATCCGCCAGGAGAACTTGGTATAAGAATTCCCCGCCTTCATTTTCTTTAATCCTCATAAATTCTCAATTTCTGACGCTGTTGAGAGGGTATGGCTTTGATTTTCTTGTAGTATTCTGCAACTCCTGTGTTTCTCTTTAATTGTTGAACGTATAACAGTAAGTGTTTGGTGAATGTTGAAGATTCATTTCTATTTAAAAGCTCATATGTTATTAGTAGAATTGGGCCAACAAATATTACAAGCTGAAGGGGTTTGTAGATTTTAGTTAATATTTATATGCAAAATCAAATGTAAAGAATTGACTGTAACCATCTTTCGCTTGAAAACTAAAAGAATTGACTGTAACCATCTTTCGCTTGAAAACTAACTACACTTGAAAAGAATCAAGCATGGCTTTAAAAACTTTCTCAGATGACGAGCACTGGTTCTTGTTGCACTAGCCCAAACAAAACAACTGTGCTTCCTTTTGCCGTTGCCCTGGCAAGATTGTGTGACTCTGTTAAAGCGAATGGTGTCTTCAGAACATACTTGTACTACAGACAACGCATAAAAAGGGGTTAGTGATAACTATCCTGGAAGGAAAAATGATTTTAGACTTTCTTCAGAGAAGATACAACGCAGATATGAGTAAAAGGTCCAAGGATTGGATTCTTGCATAGAAGTGAAAAATATAGCAAGTGATGTATATAAACTCCCAAGGTCAAGTCCACAAGCAAAGTTTTTAATGGATTCAAATTTATAAGTCCAAAATTTAGAAAATAAATGGTTAAGGATCTTGTAAAAAAAAGTCTTCTTTAATTATAAAAATTATTAATTGCGATCATTTTTTTGAAACTAAATTCTTATCTTATAAAAATGTGAGTTCTCTTTATTTAGGAGGACTATGAATTTCTATTGAGATCTTACACTTAAATGAGTAAAAATCTCATAAAAAATAAAGTCTTCTCTTTAATTATGAGAATTATTAATTATAATTACCTTTTTAGAATTAAATTGTTATCTTATAAAAAAAGAGAGTCATTTTTAATTATGAGAACTATAAATTCCTGTTGAGAACTTGTACTTAAATGAGTAAAGATATTATAAAAAAGAAACTTTTTTTAATTATAAGAACTATTAATTATGATCATCTCCTTAGAATTAAATTGGATTTTTAACATAGATGACCTAAAATTTAAGCCCATTTTTATTTTTGACCCAAATTTTTAAAGTGTTATATTTGAGGCCAAATATTTGTTTATTGGAAAAAAATGGCCCCATATGTTATTTATTGTCTCCTACACTAAGCACTTAACATTTCTTCTTTTGTAAAACAAATAAACTAAAGACTATAAATACCATTGAAATTAAACCAATATGTGAAATTGAAGTGGGAAGAGACTACCATTGTTTTATCAGTAAGGGAGTAACCAAAAATGGCGGTGGCTCAACAAAGGTATGTTGTTTGTATTTCAAAAAATGCATATGTTGGTTGTGTGGGTTTGAGATTGTATTTGGTCAGACATCTATATTTTAGATGTATTTTTTAAATTTTTTCTTGCATTTTAGTAGTTTTGTTGCATTTCTGTTAAAAATTCATTTATTTACTTTTGTTGTGTGGGTTTTGTTGTTGCGTGGGTGACTGAGAGATTGTAAGAAGTTCATTGTTCTCGCAACGAAATTTGTCAAGGGAAGATGAAATTTATCGAGAGAGTGTTGTTATTGTAAATAGTCTCTCGATGCTCCTGCAATGAATTACATTGCGAGAATAAGGAACAAGGTCATCGTTTCCTCGATGAATTTCATCACGGATAGCGATGGTTTTCGTAGTGGGAGTACCCTTTTAACTACATTCCTGTGATTAAACCATCTTTCTTGCGATGAAATTCATCGAAGAAATGATGACCTTTTTTCCATTCCCGCGATGAAATTTATTGTGGGAGTAATGATTTTCATCGAGAGACCATCTATAATAACGACACTATTGTGATAAATTTCATCTTCCCTTGACCAATTTCATTGCGGGAATGACGTACTTTTTATGATTTTTTTTAATGCATTAATTCTGCCCTAAAAAGGTTAATCCTACTTCTTCCTTCTAATAAGGTATGGACTTCATTTTTCTGAGTAGATTAAACATTGTGAAAGTATGTTTTCATTAAGAAATAATTCAATAAATATTAGTATATTTTTTGTTTTTTTCTACTGCTTGTTGAGGTATAAATTTGTAATTTATATTTTATGTTATCATAATTTTTTTAATGGTAAAACTACTTTTTTATAATGATTCTTTGACTGTATTATTTGTTAAACAAAAATTATGGATACATTGAGTCCTAATGTAAATAGAAAGTTGAAGCTAGTAAAGGCCAATTTTTTCTAAGGAGTTGTAACATCATTATCACACATGTTGGTTGTTGAGAAGATTACACAAAAGCTAACTACATCACAACTCGATTTATTTTCACAATCATGCTTTGGGAGATTTTTTAAGGTACAAAAGCTTGGCTTCTCAGAAATATTAGTCCATAACATGCTGTTGAGAGAAGTTTATGTTGTTAGGCCTGAAATAGAGGAACAAATTTAGTTTTTAATATTCGACCAAGTAATTCAATTTTTTAAAATAGAATTTAGGTTGATAACTGACCTCAATTTTGGTCATTATCTAAGAGGTAAGGTGATTCCTAAAAGTAAGAGAAATGAACATAGATTATGCGATAAGTTCTTTCTTAGAGCACTATGGATCAAACAAAATCAGTTAGATAAATTTATGAAGGAGACAGATTTTAGCACCATGGAGGATGATGATGCTTTAGAGATAGTATTGGTTTACTTTCTTAAGCGATTTTTGTTAGGGAAGAGATAGTCGTGGGAAAGTAGATTCGTTCATGTTGTAATTGGCTGATGATTTAAACGTATTCAATAGATATCCTTGGGGCATTGTATCGTGGGCATTAACTTATAAATACTTTTTTCAAGCATTAATTGGTAAGATGCAAAGATTCAAGGAGTAAAGGAAAAAGAATAAGAACCATAATTGTGAGCGCTATAATTAGGAAGGTCTTCCAATTGCATTTTAGGTGTGTAATATTTACTTTAAAAATTTAATATTTAAAACATATAAGAAACTTTCTTATGTGGAATGTTGTCTATAGATATGAATATATGAAGTTGTTCCCATATGTCAGGGTAAGTATGGTGACCAAATAAAAAATAAAATTTCTCACATTTTGAATTGACAAACAGTAAATAACCCAAGATACAAGGACATTTACAAAACATTATTTGTAACTTCTAATGTAAGTTGTTTAACTTCTTTTTATATATATTTTGAATTACTTATATTTTATTATTAATATATATTGATATAATTTTGTATATATTAGGCTCTTCCATTACACATGTTGATTCCAAATCATTTTGAGAGCCTACTGGATTATGTATAACAATTATAATTAATTAGGATAGTAGAAGAAGAGTATGAGAGACATGTAATGTTGTCCCTTTTTGCTCATTTAGACTTAAGAGTATCACCATAACGTGTTGATGATGTTGTATAAGATGCAGCGGCTGAGGTAATTAAATAAATATATTGTATAGTTGTTTAAATTAATGTAAATTGATACATTATTTTCATAATTGAAATGTTGTTCATCAGGTGTCACCACCTCGAGGAAAAGATATTACAGGATTGGAGCGTATTGCTAAGAGAGATGTTGTTATCTATAATGATCCACAGTGCACCCCACATATGGATTCTTCCCCAGAGATGCTAACCAGATCATCTTCAGTTTATACAGGATATTTCTATGAATTTGTGAACAAATCCCCAAGGCCTCAGTATGTGCATATAGATAAAGTTCTCAAAACAATTGAGAGAATGCGATATGATATGGAGGCTTGTTTTTTTAAGCATAAAGAGTGGTTGCGAACTAAAATGGAAGCACATTTCTTAACGTAGGAAGAGTTGTTGCGAATTAAAATGAAGGCATATTTCTCATAACAAGAAAAGTTGTTTAAGATTGAAATGCCTCTAGTTAGATAAGAGATATATGCATTAAGAGAAGATATACAAGAACGGCTTAAATTTTTTGCAAAAATATTTGAACTATGGAAAATGCTCTTTATTAATATGTTCTATTAATAGAATATTATTTTGGTTATGTTTTGATTATTTAAATAAAAATAATACTATTTTATATTAATAATTTTTGTGACTATGTTAGGGTAAGGTAGATATAGAGGATAACCATTTTCCAAATTTTGTTACAATGAGTGCAGTAACAAATATCGCACTTTAAGCAGTAACTATAACTATTCCTGATGATTCTTTTACCCCTGACTTGAAAAGTAAAAATGGACAACAGTATAGGCAAGGGTTATTTGACAGCAGGGTTATTTCAAAGAAATATGGTAAAAGATCCAACAAAAAGAACTATAATTGAAGACATTAAGTTGGGGGACTGAAGTTACTCAGTATGTGACAGGTGAGATCCTTCCGACTAGGGAGATTGTAAAGGAATCAAAGAATTGGTTTGACGTGGACATGGTTTACTTTTTAGTTAATGTAGATTAAAAGCATTGGGTGGTTGGTGCAGTTAATTTACTTAGCCATCAGATTGATGTGTACGATTCTTTTTTTTCTGTTACCTAAGATGATTTCATTGAGGGTCAACTTTTATGTATATATGAGTTGTTACCGTAGTTGTTGAGACAAGTTAGGTTTTATGCACATAAATAAATTTGAAAGATAATGACTCTGCATTTGTAACAACTATGTACGTAATAGTGTGCTACAACGTAATACATATAGGGGCGATTGCGGTATTTTTATTTGTAAATATATAAAGTACTTGTCTACATAGTGTGCGTTTGATTTTAGGCCAGGTGATGTTAATAAATTGAGGAAGAAGATGGTTCTCAGTTTGTGGATTAACTAATTGTATTATTGATGCTATTTTATGTAATTAATAGATTAAAAGCAAAGATACCATCTTCTAACAAAAATTTCTCTCTATTTTCTATTTTTGCATTATATTGTAGCTTATTTGACTTTATTACAGGTAATCAATTAACATCATTCTATATTTTTCTTCCAAGACTGTAAGAGGTCAACAGTGCAGGAAAAAAGGTTGAAGTTGAGAAGAAATAACTTTCAGGTATGTTCATGAAGTTTTAATTCGGCGTTAGTTTCATTTAATTTGGAGTTATAATGAATTTGTTATGAATTTTTGTAGTAAGGTAATGAAAATTGTTAGTTTTTATTCATCTGACAGTCTAAAATTTTTATATTTAATTGTATTGATTAGGTACGATTTCTAAGAATCTCTTATTTTTTTCAGACACTAGACTCATGAAATTTTAATTTGTTATTGGTTTTATTTGATTTGGAGTTAGAATAAATTTGTTATGAATTTTTGAAGTCGGATGATAAAAACTATCAATTTTTGTTCATCCGACAGCTTATAACCTTTATATTTAACTGTATTGATTGGACATGATTTTTGAAAATCTCTTATATTTTTTAGATATTAGATTCATGAAACTTTAATTTGCCATTGGTTTCATTTAATTTGAAGTTAGAATGGACTTGTTATGAATTTTTAAAGTCAGATGATGAAAACTGTCAGTTAATTTTCATTCGAAAGTCTTGGATTTTTGTATTAATTGGGCATAATTTCTGGGAATCTTTTATTTTTTTCCAAACACTAGACTCATGAAGCTTTAATTTGTCATTGATTTCATTTGATTTGATCTCTTATCTAGTGTTTGATTCCCTAATGATATATGTTGCCCGATTCGTAGCAAGGTTTCAATTACTTTTGATCATTTCATGTACCTAAAATTGTTGCTGCCTTTAATTATCACTCGGTTAATGACGATAATTATCTTTTGTGCCTATGGAAATAGTCTTCAAATGTCTTTCTTTGCGATAGTAATGAAAAATGGAATGGGTACTGCATGCAACTCAAAATTTTAGATTAAGTAGCAATGATCTCATCCAGCTTTGGGTACTGCATGTTGCTTGAATAGTGAGAAAGGTCAAAACAATGACGGTGGAGGACTATCATGAAGATTCTTTTTCTATAAACATCTCGACTTCTTTGATATACTTTATTAAGACTATTTTCTCTTTTTTATAATTTATTAGAGACTTAATAAAGTGTTTAAGTGACATTTTAGGCATTCTCTATATGTTGTTATTAGATTTGGAGTTGTTCTATTATTGATGAGCTAAGTATATTATTTGTTTTCACCTATATATAAATTATTGAGTGTTGAATTCAAAGTGAAATTTTGATAACTACAATATTATTAATTTCACCTATATAAATTGTTGAGTGTTGGATTCAAGTGGGTGGATTGAGGCGAGGAAATTTTGCTTAATATTACAAAGAATTTTAACAGAAACCCCTTATAACTTATCATGGAGGGTTGCTGAGTTTGTTGGAGAGAAATTACCATAGAATTCTAAAAATTATTTAGTCTAATTTACAAGTGCACAAAGATAGTTGGCAGAATTGAGGAAAAAAAAAATGAACAATCCCACCCTATTGCAATTCCACCTCGCTTGTGAGCAAGTTTACGCTAATAAAAACTTTAGGTTATTTTATTTCACAATGATTTTTGAAAAATCAAATACAAATACCATAATCAAATTAAAAGATATTTCAATCAAACTTTTGAAAAATAAATTACAAAAATAGAGAATATACAAATTTTACACATAAATTGATGTGTTAATATTATACATTCTTTCATATTTTCTAATTTTAAAATATTACATTTATTAAAAAAACAAAAATTAAAATTAAAATGTATATATGTATGTGCACACTGAGAGACACAAGAAATACAATATTATTGTATAATTAAAACTATAGTTTTACAAGGTATATTTTGAGCCTTAAATAATGCATAATTATTATAATTTTTTTTCCCTAAAAGGACATACAAAATCATGTCTAATAATTACCTTAAAAAACTTACCATTCCTTGGGTAAAATTTTAAATTATTTGGAAGATGATGAAATTTGCATTGATAAAGGATGTGCAATTATCCAACTTGAAAAGGAATTAATACCCCCAACTATAATTTATCACAAGTTTAAGATGCACTCAATGCAAGAAAGCTTTGTACAAAGCAAAATTTAAGAATTAAAGATTAAAAAAAGTATAAAATGAATAAAGGGTTTTGCAAATTTGAAATTGTAAAATAGATATACAACATCAGATACACTTCTTTTTTCATTAGTGTACGTGTGAAAATTAGGCGTAAAAAAGCGAACAAATACAACTTATATATAGTGAAATTTAAGATTGTGGTGTTTTTGTTATACTTTGAAAGCATGCAAAGTTAGAGCCAATAACTTCAAAGTCACCGTATTTCAATATCAAATAAAACCGTAATATATATTAGTTAAAGAATACAACAACCAAAGCTACAATTAAAGCAATTTCAATATATTCGAAAAAAATGGTTAGTTGAAATTTGTTTCTTTTCACGTAAATATGCCGAAGCTTGTACATGAGGCTAGTTTGCATAAGAAAAAAAGACACATGAAATAAGACTTAATTAGGAAACGTAGATATTACAACAAATAATAAAACAAACATTCATCTATAATGACAAATAGTATGCATTAGTTGAAGGCAAAATAACATCATTATACAATTTAAATATAACATCTTAGGTTTAACAGACTTTCAATAATTGAAATACAAAATAACGTATAAATACAAATCAAAATACAACGTCAACGTGTAAGGACATTTATGTTCATTTAATTTAGTTGTAATGGTTCCACATTTTTACACGTTTGTCGTTTGTGTCCATACTGTTTGCAATGAAAATATTTTCTTTTAGCCACTTCTTTTTCAATAGATGGCATTCGTTGTATTCTATGTCTTCCAAATTCAGATCATTGCATAGGTGGAAGAAGAACTAAATATTGTATTTCATTAGGAATAACCCATTTAGATTGTTGTCCAACAAGATTAATAGTTTCTGCATAAACTACAATAAGTGACGTTGTAATGTAATACTTCAAACAAAGTGTGTTATGTTGAAATCTAATATGTTTACAAGCTGTTAAGGCATGCATACAAGAAAGTTGGTCCAAGTCAAATTTTCTACACATGTGTATTTTTGCGCTAAGGTCGACGATACCATCTCTTTCTCTGTCCTTAACATGGAACACAAATCGGTTAACTAGATAAGCTAACATATTTCTTACTGTATTAATTTATTTATCAATTTTATCATGAGCTCACTTTATTAGGTGTGTTTCTGTCTCAGATGGTTCATTTCTTCTCTTATATAATCATTTATGTAATAAACTCCTTAAATACTCTACTAATGACGTGATAGGAAGGGACCGAGCATGTCGAAAGATTGCATTCAAACTTTTAACAATGTTTGTGTTGATTATATCATACATTCTGACTGTGAAATGCGCTCGGGCCCATCTATGACACCTTATCTCCTATTCTAAATATTTGGTTATTTCAGGATTTAGACACTTTAATCTCAAAAATTGGTCATTGAAAACACTTACATGATATGCCTTCGCAGCTATAAAGTAAACTATCATAAACTTATAAACTTCATTTTTCCTTATTAACTTAGATCTTTTTGCCATATGATATGCACAAACCTCAAGCGTCACCTCAGAAAAAACATTAGCTATAGCTTTCTCAATACTTGCATGTCATTTGAAAATGAAAACTAAGTCTTACACTTCTCCGATTGCTCCTCATTATTTATGTATAAACCACACCCATGAGCTATCATGTTCATTATTTCCAATTCTAAAGACCAATAAATATATCTGATCATTCCTGTCTTAAACTGAAAATTCTTTCTCATTGCAAACAAACTCAATTTTTTACGTAAATTTTCTTTTATTTCATATAACTTTTCAATCACAATCTGACGATTATTTGTACTAGAGAAGGTATCAGTTGACAAATTAAATGCTACAGGAATCGGAGGTATGCATTGTAACGAATCATAAGCTGATGGACCTACTTTTTCACTTATAAATGAAGGCACTGGGTTATTACATAGTAGTTGGCCATTATTGCCAATTTCAGGTGCGCAAAACGTATCATTAATATTAGCTTCTTGTTGCTTATACAATTACTCAAGATAATCATTTGTAGGATCCTCATTATTCTGAATTGGAGAGTTTGGTACACTTATAACTATGGTAGGGACTATAGAATTGACTTGGTTGCTACTTGTTAAAGCCATAAACAGATTTGGACCTTGTTCTGTACCCACAAACTGTTGTGTTGCTTGAAAAGTAGGAGACTTTAATGCTTGTATTACCTCTCAACTCTCTAGTGTAACAAATAACGGCATAATCCCTCTAAATGTTGTAACTTAATTATTAATATCAACAAAAAAGTAACTTCTGTATTATTAGTTATGTCACTCGATCCTGAACGCTAAACAGTTGAAGGAACACAATATTTGTACATAGTCCTTATTTTAATAATAAATTCAACTAGGCTTTTCTTTAGAAAAGAATACAATTCGTGAATAAGTTCTTTATATTTTATATTTCTTTCCACAGTAAAACCATAACTACAATCACCATTATAAGTTTCGCTACCATCCTAGAAATACTCCTATATTTTCCCACATACAATCATCACTGAAACTCTTGTCATCTGTGAAAAATTAATAAAAAATAATTAAGTTAGGCAAAATTTTTTTTTTATACCATTTATCTTGCGACTATTTTTATAAAGAGAGTTAGTGTTAAACCACTTTTCTTGCAATGAAAATTATCATGGGAATAACTAATTTCCCTTGATATTTTTCATTGCGAAAAGATAAAAATTTTTCTCGATAATTTTTATTATGGGAAGATGAAAATTATTAAGAGAAATTAATTACCCTTGCGATAATTTTCATCACGAGAGAGGTGGTTTAACACTAACTCTCTCGATGAAAATTATCGCAGAATGAACTGATTTTTTTTGATAATTTTCATCTTCCAACGATGAAAATTATCAAGGGACCTACTATTCATTGTCTTTCTTGATTCGAATTTAAAGAAATTAACAACATCTTTATAAGTTTTCAAGTTTACCACAAGTGCTTTTGATTTTTAAGGGTTAATGTCGATAACCCGCTGGTGCCTCTGATCTTGTTTTGTTTTATAAGAAAGAAAAAAAAAATAGCAAATGTAGGTATAAAACATGGATAAGTGATCCTTGAAACCCATTTTGAGTTAGTTGGTAAAAAAACTGCATCAATAGTTTGTTGCCGTCTATGAGAAAAAAGAAAAAAAAAGAAATATGGATAATAATGACGATTATGATTACTATAAAATAGAAGTTGTTGCTGAAAGCTCCATGGTTGAAAAAGAAGATATGCACTATAGGTGTCAAGGATGACTTAAGGAAATGTTATAATGTGAAATTGTTCCTGACATACCGATCAATCCTTTTGACATGCCTCCTCATCTAAGTTGAAAGCCCTAATAACAATCACATGGAAGTCAACCCCATAATAAATGAGGACAAAGAAATAAAATCTTTAATTTTGAATGCTAAGTGAATAGATTGGTTACAAACATGAATAGAATATTCAGCAGAATGCATCAAGATCATATGCATATAGCAAAAGACTCTTACACTTTAGATGTTGATATGGCAATCTCAAATACTAATTCATGGAGGAGTAGGTCAAGGGATGGTTTTAAACAAGGAGATCTAAGGCATGCCTTAAATGAATAACAAATTAGATGTAAAAGGATGAGAGAGCAACCTTAAGCAAAAACTTTGATGGAGATCAATCCACTAGGCTTAACATATACTCCAATATAACAAAGAATGTTGAGACTTGAACAATTGTTAAAGGATATAAGATCTTAGGATGTAACCATAGCTGAATCTAAACCCCATTTTATTAAATTTATTATGTTTGAGTGATACCCTAAGTAATTCCACCTATCTCAAATTGAACCTTATGATGGATAAAAAGACCCTTTAGAGCACATTGAATATTTTCGCTTTTTAATGAAACTACTAGATGCCTATGATGAAATCTTTTGCATGACATTTCCTCTTTGTATGGAGTTACAAGGAGGTGGTTTAAACGTCTAAGGCTTCATTTCAAGAATTCACTTATGAATTTATTTAATATTTTAATAGTGCAAGGCAAATAGGACAACCAGTGACATACTTATTATCAATGAAGTAAAGAAAAAGAGAGTCTCTAAGAGATTATATAAAGTGATACAACATTGAAATATCCCAAGTTAATAGTTTGAATGACAGTGTTGTCCTTTTATGAATGATAGAGAGACTTTTTTTTAGTAAATTCTCTTGATCGCTTATTAAAACTCCTTTTCCTACTTATTCTGAGTTACTTGCAAGAGTGGAGAAGTATGCAATCCTAAAGAATGACATCAAGAACAAAGAGGAAAGAATAGGCAAAATCAAGGAAAAGAGGAAAGAAGAGATGATTGTCGACTCGAATGACCCAATTAAAATAAACGAGATTTTCAAATAAGGAAGCCAATAGAAGAAAATAGATTTTAGCCTCAACATGCAACTTATTTGATAGAATATAAAGAATTAAATGTCCTATATAACCAAGTTCTTACCTAAATAAAGGATCAATCATTGTTAAAACAACCTCCATCTTTTAAGGGACATCTTTCAAGGGAGAACTTAACAAAGTATCGCCACTTTCATAAGAATTTTGGTCATGAAACCTTAGAATGTTTTGACTTAAGGGACTAGATTCATAATTTGGTGAGATGATGTCATTTACAAGAGTTCTTGCGAAACTAACTCACATAAAAAGATAACCGTAAGAAAGATCAACCAGAGTCTTCTAAAAAGGCTAAATGAAAAAAAGAAAAAGAGTCATGATAGTGAGAAAGAGATATCCGATGTTAATGTCATCTATGATGAGCTTATTATAAGAGATTCTAAAAATAAAGAAAAAATATATCTTGTGAAGCAAGACATGAAACCTTAGAGGTTGATGTTGATCTAATTGACCACGTTTCATCCATAAATTGAGTAAAAGATATTTCCATTATCTTTTTTGAGGACAACGCTGGAGGACTTCATCATCCATATATTGACACCCTAGTTGTTACCTTACCTATAGCAAATAAACGTCTTCATTGAATCCTTTTTGATAATGGAAATATAGTTGACATATTGTTCTTGTGAGCATTTGAAAGGATAAGATTACATAAGTCAAGGCTCTCACCTTATGTTATACCCTTGAAAGGCTTCACAAAGAGAGCTATTGCATCCATTGAAATGATAGAGTTGTCGATTACATTTAAGAAAAAGCCCGACTAAAGTAATTAGGATAGTGGATTTGGTAGTGGTCAACCATTCTAATTTTTACAATGCCATCTTTAGAAGACCAACTTTCTATTAACTATGAAAATTATTAATTATGCTCAACTTCTTAGGACAAAATTCTTATCTTATAAAATGAATGATTTTTTTAATTACGAGA